>VMDO01003518.1:0-141597 GCA_007922755.1 Pedetes capensis
TGAGCAAGCTCCCTCTCTTGAGCTTCAATTTTCCCATCTGTAACCTACACAAAGCAAATTCCAGCTACCCCCGTGTCATTAGCAACTGGCAAAGACTCAGAGGGGGCTGCCTAAGATACGCGTTAGAGAGGATTCAGGTTTCTAACTGCACAGCATCACACTGGGCGTCCTTTGGTCCCCAATATTCTTCCTTTAAAGAGAAGGTGCAGTGATGCCTGGGACCTGGGGACACCCGGGGGCACATCTTGCCCAGGAGAGTGGATGCGAGTGGGAGATCTTTCGGTTGTAAGTGACAGATGTGCTCCATCAAGCCTAAGCCAAAGGGATTTGTTTGGTTTGTTGTATGAGTTGAAGAATGAACTGTGGGACATGCAGGGAGGTAGAAGGAATCTCAGGACAGCTGGAACCCTCAGGACAGCCCGGCCACAGCCATCGCTGCTCCAGCAGTGGCCATCTTCCTTAAGACCGCCAGTCTGTGTGTGGCGGCCCAGGTGGCGCTTCTGTGGTGGCTGCTTATTGAGGGGCAGAGCCAGGACAGCTTCTGGAGGTACCCACACTGCTGTGACTTCTCCATGAGACCCCTGCACTCTGGAGCAATCTGTTTTGGATCAGCCCCATGGGTACTCCACAAGGTCCCTCCAAGCCCTGCCCGTCCCACCCCAGATGTCCCCGCAGAAGTCAGGCCCTACTTTTCTGTGCTGTGTTTCCTTCCTCACCATGCCTAGCCACGAGGCCCCCAGGCCTGCAGCAAGACTGCATGCACTGCTTGGCAGCCTCCTAGTGTGGATGCTTGGCAACGTGGCAGCCACGTGCTCCCAGAGGGTGTGGCTCAAACCCTTACTGGTTGGCATTGACCACCATCACTGGACTCTTCTGAAGTATGTTTGGGTCAATGCTAAGACCCAAGCATGGAGGACCTGGAGTGAGAATGCCCACATTCCTTTTTGTGCTAGCTAGTTTTCTATCACTGTGACAAAATGCCCAAGAGCAATAAAGTTCACAGAGGAAAGGTTTGCTTGGGCTCCTGATTTCAGACTGGGGTTGGCTGGCTCCATTGCTTTGGGCTTGATACGAGGCAGAAGATTACAACAGTGGTCGCCTATGGCAGAGGAGGTTGCTTACCTCCTAATGGCCAGGAAGCAGAGAGAAACAGGAAGAGGGGGTGGGGGAGGGTCCCCATATCCCTGTAAAGGCATACCCTTCCTACTTCTTACTTTCCTCCTACTTCCTTCAACTAGGCCTTGCCTCCTAACGTTTCCACCTGCTCCAGATAGCACCACCAGGGACAAAGCCTTCAGCACAGGAGCCTTTGGAGGACATTCCAGATCCAAACTGCAACACTTTCCCAGTGTTGCAGTCTTTCCCAGTCTTGGTCTCTTATTGCCTGTGGTTCAAGGAACTGGTGTCAAGGGAAGGCTCTGGGGTTTGGAATACAGGGATAGCTTAGAGACAAAACCAAGCAAACAGGACAATGAAGCTAAACCAGTGCCCCAGATACACAGTGGGGACCAGAGATGAAAGAGGGTAAAAGACAGGTTAAAGGTCAGTACCCAGCCAGAGAGGGAGGATGGGAGGGGCCCACAGCAGGGGCTGCCCCAGAGCCTGGGAAGCCATGGGGGTGGGGCCAGGTGAGGCAAGTGTCCCTCATAGGAGGTGGCTGAGGCCTTGCTGTGGGGATTCAGCAGCTAGTAAGGAAGAGTCCACGTTGCCACAGGCCCACTGGAGAATTGCTTCCTGCTGTGGACTGCAGAGGCCTCTAGAAAAGCTCTCCATTGCGCCAAAGGTAACGAAAGTCTGTCCACAGTTTAAGAACAGCAGTCTCACAGCCTGTCTTGTGACTCACTGTGGTTTTCCACACCACCCAGGGCCTCATGATCGCTGCACCCTGCTATCCGATGTAATGACAATAGAAATAATAATCATAGCAGAGAGAGGGAGAAGCCTCTTCTTTACTTTGGGGCCACCCCACTCTGGGTCTTCTGGGGCCCCACCTTTTCCTGGCAAGTTCCCTGATCATGGGGTCTCCAGACCTCCCCTTTGGACTCACATTGGGGGCTCATCTTGGGAAGGCCGTGTTCACACCGTCATCCTCCGTGTCCAGGGTACTGATTTCTTCCTGGTTCCTACCCTCCCTCGGTTTACTCTGTGCTCCTCTGGGCTCTCTAAGACGCTCTCACGCGTTGGCAGGCTGCCTCATGTCTCTCGCACACTCCCTTTGGAGCCCAGTGTGTCAGAGAAGTGAGGTGGATTCTGAAGCCTGGTTTGTGTGAAGAGCGCGCAGGCTGAGGCTGGAAGGTGGGTGTGCTCACCGTGCTGCCTGTCCAGGCAACAGAGTACAAGGCTCATCCCAGGCCTCTGGAGTGGGGCTGGTGGGCCCTGGGGCTCCAGAGTGACAGCCTGCTCTGCAGATGCGTCCCAGGACGTCAGACAAGCAGAGGACCAAACACTCCTGGGAAAGATTTAGGGCGGGTGCTCGATGCATGCGTGAGGGTGCGCGTGTTTGTGGGTCAGGGAGGTACGTGCATGTTCTTTTGCAGGCAGGTGAGTTCAAAGGGGTCTGTGGAAGCGACCCCTTGGTGAGCTGCAGATGCATGCATGTGTGGGCCGTGGGGAGGGTCAGGTGTGTGGGCTTGTGTTTGTGTGTCTACACTGTGGTGCAGGGACACAGTGTGGAAGCCTTTTGTGTGCATGAGGGAAGAGATTGGGGAGATGATTGTGTGTGAGAGAGAAAGAGTGGAGGAGGAGGAGGAGAAAGGTGGGGAGGAGGAGGAGAGGGAGGAGGAGGAGAAGCAGGAGAAAGGTGGGGAGGAGGAGGAGGAGGAGGAGGAAGGAAGGAAGGGGGAAAGGAATTGGAGGCGAGGGGAGGACCAGAGAGGAGCAAGCAGAGAGAGTGTGAGCCATGCGAGCGTGAGGCTGTGGTCCAGTGTGACTCCGGGCCCCGTGGGATCCGGGTGATCCTTCCTAAGGTGAGCGCAGGTGGTTTTTCAGGTGTAGAAGGCGGGCGACGTCCTTATTTCGGAGGTGAATCTGTGCTTGTGCGCAGGGTCCCTGATCCTGTCTGCATTGTGATCAATGAAGAGCCTATCTCGGCGCGTGGCCGGTGCCGCGCCCAGAGGCCCATGCATAGCTCCTGCCACCCAGCTCCTGCCAGGCTGCAGCCCCTCTCTTGGCCCAAGGGCCCGCAGGGAGCTCTACGGGGACCAGAGAGTCTCTTCGACAGGGGCTCTGGCTCCTCTCCCTGCCCCAGGGTTGAGCCCAGCCCTGAGAGGGAACGAACTCCTTGACTCACTTAGAGCACAGCCATCACCTGGAGCTTCTAGGACCTTCAAGCCCCGCCCCTGCAGAGCCCCACCTCCTGCAGAGCTCCCGCCATTAGATCTGAGTGGGGTCCTGTGCTGCATCCCCCCAGCACTCTGAGCTGTTGTAACATGCGCTGTGGTTCGAGAAGTGCTGTCCTTGTGGCCTAACAGAAGCGCAGCGGGGCGCTGTATCTCGCCCCTGGTTACCTTCACTCCTTCACCCACTCATACTCTAGGTTCACTGACTACCTAGGTTCTGCCCAGGCACTGGTCTTGGCAGTGGAGATACATCAGTGAGCAAAAGGGACAAAGACCCTGCCCTCATGAGTCTGCATTTGGTGAGGGGAGACATACAAAGGAGAGAAAACTGGAATGCAAAGTAGGTGGTATGTGAGAAAATGGAGGAAAGCCAGCCAGGGAGGAGAGGGAGGGCCTGGCTGGAGTTGCACCTTTCAGCGGTCCAGGAGGGGAAGTCCTGGCCAAAGAGCTAAGAAAAGACTTGAGGAGGTGAGGAACTAGACAGGCAGATGTTAGTGGCAAAGGCCCTGGGGCAGGAATGCTGAGGACAGCAGGTGGGAGGTATACATAGATGGGAAAAAGGAGGGGAGAAGGGCCAGAAGGTCATGAGGAGGCCGGTGGAGGCTTAGGATTTTGGCTCTGACCTTCTCTTTGCCTCTTTGTCCATCCAGACCTTGGACTTGTATGCTCCAAGATAGCCCAAGGGCCAAGTTCACTGAAGTCCTAAGGCCACCATAACCCACAGAATGGGGTAGGAGACATGGAGGGCTCAGACCCTCCCAGGAGCCTCGAGATTGAACTTTTGGGTTACCAAGAGGCCCCCAGCTGCTGGTGGAGATGAGTCTGAAGGGAGAGTAAGGTGAGGCAGGAGGATACACCTGGCACCAAGCAAGAGATGGCAGTGACTGGGACTGGGTGGTGGCAATGTAGTGGGTAACAAGTGGTCAGATCCTAGGTGATTTTAAACATTTAGTTTAATTGTGGCAAAAAACATGCAGCTTAAAATTTACTCTTTTAGCCAATGTTAAGTGCACAGGTCAGTAGGATTAAGTGCCTTCATATACTATACAACCACCATTACCATCCATCCCAAGACCTCTTTTCACCTTGCAAGAGTGAAGCTTGGTACCCGTGAAACACTTAACTCCCCCCTCCTCCAGCCTCTGCACCCACTGGTCTGCTTGCTGTCTCTGTGAAGTTAACTACTCA
This sequence comes from Pedetes capensis, assembly GCA_007922755.1. Lineage (NCBI taxonomy): Eukaryota > Metazoa > Chordata > Mammalia > Rodentia > Pedetidae > Pedetes > Pedetes capensis. The sequence goes on from VMDO01003518.1 coordinate 4,527, forward strand.
AAGTACCTTCTGGGCTCAGGTGGTCAACAAGTACCTCTTGTCCCCCACGTGGCTGTCAGCTTGTTGTGCTATGGGGACTTGTGTGTTGCTGTGATGCTGAAAGCTATGCCACCAGTCTCTCAAATACCAGCAAGGCCACACATGGTGGGCAGGTTTCTGCTGAGCTTCCAGACTAAGACAGACTAGGGAGAAGGACCTGGCAGCCCACTCCCAAAACAATTAGCCATTGAAAACCCTATGAATAGCAGAGTTGCTGTTGTTGTTGTTGTTGTTGTTGTTAGGTGCCATCGAGTCTGGTCTAACTCGTTGCAACCCTATGTACAACAAAACAAAACACTTCCCAACTCTATGCCAGGCACACTATCTTTTTTTATGTTTAAGCCTATTGTTGCTGGCACTGTGTCAATCCATTGAGTTGAGGGTCTTTCTTTTTTTCATTGAACTGCCACTCACCCAAACATGATGTCCTTCTCTAGGGAATGGTCCCTCCCAACTACATGTCCAAGATATGTAAAACAGTCTAGCCACTCTAGCTTCCAGGCAGCACTTTGGTTGCACTTCTAGGACAAATCTGTTGTTTTTTTTGCAGTCCATGATATATTCAATATTCATCTCAAGCACCATAGTTCACAAGCATCAATTCTTCTCCTGGGAGAAGGGCCTGGCTGCCCTCTCCCAAAAATCAATCTACCATTGAAAACCCTATGAACAGCAGAGAAACACTGACGATAATGTTTCACCTGTTGTACATAGGGTCTCTATGAGTCAGATACCAACTTGATGGCACCTAATAACAACAACAATTCTTCTCCTGTCTCCTTTATTCAATGTCCAGCTTTTACAACCATATGATGCGACTGAAAATACCATGGCACAAGTCAGGCACTCTTTCATCTTCAATGTGATATCTTTATTTTTCAGCACTTTACAGAGGTCTTTTGCAACAGCTTTTCCCAGTGCAATGTGTCTTTTGATTTCTTGACTGCTGCTTCTGTGGGTGTTGATTGCAGAACCAAGTAAAGCAAAATCTTGAACCACCTCAATCTTTTCTCCATGTATGATGAAGCTGTGTACTGATCGGTTATAGTGCTGGAGAATGAGCCCCCAGGTTGGAAGGCATTCAAAAGACAACTAGAGAGAGTTACCTCCTCAAAGTGGAGTTGACCTTAATGATAGAATGGAGTAAAGCCCTGGGACCTTCATTTACTGATGTGACATGACTCAAAATAAGAAGATACACAATGGCTTCAATAATGGGCTCAAACATAATTAAGATCATGTGTATGGCAGAGTGTTGGGGACGATTCTGTTCTATTGTACAGAGAGTCACTATGAGTAAGACCTGACTCAATGGCATCTAACAAAAAGTATCTCCTGAAATGCAATAATAGTACTTGTCTTTTTGTGTCTGGCTTATTCCACATAGTATAGATTCACTCAGATTGTAGTGTGTACCATGATTTCCTTCTTGTTATGATAGCAATATTCCATTATGTGGCTAGAGCACATTTTGTTTATCCTTTCAGCAATGGGTGTAGATTCTGGATATATGTTGAAGATAGAGCCCAGAGTATTGCCCCACGGACACTGAGGGATAATAATAAAGAGGACTGTGTCTCAAAATTGTCTGTATGTTATTATGATAGATGAGCTTCATAATTATTCTGTAGCACTAGGGAGTCCAGAGAAATGTCAGTGGGATTTGTGTGTTCTTAATACTGTGATGAGAGTCTCCCCACCTCCCTCACACTGAAAAGTTAGCCCTTTCTTAGCAGTCAGGATTGAAAAGTGAATGCCTCCGGAGAAAAGGCAGTTTAATAAGATTTACCCTTGAAAATAATTAAGCATGTCTAATAAGTGCAAAATTCCTGTTTTTGTGCATTGTACGTGTCTGCCCTGATATGCATGTTCAATACACTCTGTAATACAATTAAATGTTATTATGCAAAGTAGGTCTCACAGTATTTTTGAAACAATAAAAGGACAAAGGGCTGGAAGCTCGCCCCTCTCCCCTATCTCACATTAGACAAGTCCTTGTGTGTTTACAAGGTGGCTTTCTCCAGCATCCAGGCAAATGCACCATGTTTCTGTCCATGGCTGGACCTGAGGCCCTCTCACCTCAATCATATGCTCCGTTAGGGCAGAGGTGGCAGAAAGGAGGTAGACTCCTGAGCCCAGGTCACCACATTGAAGCTCTTTAGGTCCTGCTGATCCCAATCAGCTGTTATCGAAAGTCCTGAAGCTGCAAACCTTGTGTTCAAAAGAGACTCTATCAACCCAAAAAATAACCAACTGCTGCACGGGCTACCAAGCCCTGTTCCCAGGCCCCTCTGAAATGCAGGTGTGATTTTTGGACTGGTCTCAAATAGAGGATCCTAAGACCAGTGGGGGTAGGGAGCAGACTGTGAAGGGACTATGACTGATTATCAAGGTCTAAATGGGCACATGGAAAAGCAACTCTGCTTGCCAAGTAAATGTCACATCTCAAACATGGGCATTCAGCCCTCTGTGTCCTTAGGTTCCATGTCCACAGATAGAAAATACTCGAAAACATGCTTCTGTATTGAATAGATACAGCTATTTATGGAGCTGGGCTGGGATTTAGCTCAGTTGGTAGAGCGCTGCGCTGCAGTCTCTGAGGTCCTGAGTTCAATTCCCAGCACCGCAAAAATGGGAGAAGGGCCTGGCAATCCACTCCCAAGGCAATCCTGAAACAGTCAGCCATTGAAAACCCTATGAGGGTCGCTATGAGTCGGATACCAATTCGACGGCACCTAACAACATTTATGGAGCAGACAGCTATTTATGCAGTTTTACATAGTATTAGGTATTATAAGTTATCTAGAGAGGAATTATGGGAGAAGTATGTGGCACTCACTCCCGAGACAATCCCAAAACAATCAGCCATTGAAAACCCTATGAGGGTCACTAGGAGTCAGACACGACTTGACAGCACCTAACAACAACAACAACAACAATGACAACAACACGAGATGACTTAAAGTGTAGAAGAAGAGGTGTGGGGTTCTGTGCAAATACCATACTGTTTTATACAAGAGATTTGAGCGTCTTTGGATTTGGGGATCTGAGGGGCTTCTTGAACCAATCCCCATGGATACTGAGGAAAAACTGCAGATTACTGTTGTCTAAACCGTGAGCTGAAAGCTGGGTGAAGTGGCGCACCCCTGTAGTCCCAGCAGCTCGGGAGACAGAGGCAGGAGGATCACAAGTTCGAGACCAGAGGCAGTCTGTGTAACTTAGTGAGACCCTGTCTCAAAAAGAAAGTAGAAAAATGGGCTGGGGGTGCAGCTCAGTTGTTCAGCATTTGCAAAACATGCAAGCACGAAGCCCTGGGTTCAACCCCGAGTCCCGTAGGGAAAACAAACAAACAAACCATTAGCTGCTTTGGGATAAAGTACAGATGAATTCTGTAGCACTGTGAAATCCACAGTAGCTTTCTGTGGGTTTGGGTGTTCTCAGTTAGACATACTGAACATACAACCAATGTGGGCATTGTAAGAACAAGGTCTGCACCTTCTAAGTCGGGAAATTCCCGTAACTGGCCTGGCCTGCCTTCTCCCTACCAAGAAGTCAAGGCCACTGTCCCTTCTGATTTTGTGTTTTCAGGTAAGAGCTTGGGCAAATAGGGGAGGAGATGGGGTTGGGAGAAGTGTAAATCTTGTCACCTGGGCTGCCAACATGCTGAGTTCCCTAATCTCTGGTGGGAGGCCCCAAGGAAGCTGGAAAGAGCTGCTCTGGGTCCAGGCAGTGTCCTCATGCTCTGAAGAGTAACCTATCACCATAGGGTGGTCAGACAGCCAGGTTTCCTTCAGTCTTGGGAACACGAACATGAGCTTCTTGATCTTCTCTTCTCTTCTTTTCTTTTCTTTTCTCTTCCTTTCTTTTCCTTCCTTCCTTCCTTCCTTCCTTCCTTCCTTCCTTCCTTCCTTCCTTCCTTCTTTCTCTTTGTTTCTTTCTGTGGTACTAGGCAGCTGAACGCAGGGTCTCATACATAATTTGCAAGTGCTCTACCACTGAGCTGCACCTCCAGCCCCTTTGTAAATTTTTTTATCTTGAGTCAAGGTCTTGCTATATTGTGCAGGCTGCCTCTGGCCTTGAACTTGGGATCCTCCTGCCTCTGCCTCCGGAGTTGCTTGGATAACAGGCTGAGCCACATGCCCGGAAAGCCTTCTAATTTCTTACGCAGTATCTGCTCTCCCTGCTCTTCTTCCCAATCAAATTGCTAAGCAGACCCAAAGATATTGTCTAAACAGAGAATGTTGTGGTGGTGTTGGGTGCGGTCCAGTTGGGTCCAACTCATAGCAACCCTATGTACTACAAAATGAAACACTCCCCACTCTGTGCCAGGCACACAATCTTTTTTTTTATGTTTAAGCCCATTGTTACAGACACTGTGTCAATCCATCTAGTTGAGGGTCTTCCTTTTTTTTCTTGACCCTCCACTCTTCAAAACATGATGTCCTTCTCTAGGGATTGGTCCCTCCTGACAGCATGTCCAATATATGTAAGACACAGTCTAGCGATCCTTGCTTCCAAGGAGCACCCTGGTAGCACTTCTTCTAGGACAGATCTGTTGGTTCTTTTGGCGGTCCATGGTATATTCAATATTCATCTCCAGCACCATAATTCAAAAGCATCAATTCTTCTCCTGTCTCCCTTTATTCAGTGTCCAGCTTTCACAACCCTATGATGAAACTGAAAATACTATGGCATGAAACAAGCACATCTTTATCTTCAATGTGATATCTTTATTTTTCAGCACTTTACAGAGGTCTTTTGCAACAGCTTTTCCCAGTGCAATGTGTCTTTTGATTTCTTGACTGCTGCTTCTGTGGGTGTTGATTGCAGAACCAAGTAAAGCAAAATCTTGAACAACTTCAATCTTTTCTCCACTTATCACAAAGTTTCTTACTGACCTAGTTGTAACCATTTTTGTTTTGTTGATACTAAGGCACAATCCATACTGAAGGCTGTGTTCTTTGATCTTCGTCAGTAAATGTTTCAAATCTGCTTCACTTTCAGTAAGCAGAATTGTGCTATCTGCATAACCCAGGTTGTTAATGAGTCTTCCTCCCATCCTGATGCTGCATTCTTCGTAAAGCCAGGCTTCTTGGGTTATTTGCTCCACACAGAGATTAAAGAGGTACAGTGAAAGGATATAGCCCTGACACACACCTTTCTTGACTTTAAACCAGGCAGTTTTTCTCAGTCATTTTTGAGTGACTGCCTCCTGGCCCATGAACAGATTACTCATGAGTACAATTAATTACTTTGGTATTTCCATTCTTCACAATGTTGTTCATAATTTGTTGTGATCCACAGTCAAATGCCTTTGCATAGTCAATAAAACATAGATAGATATCTTTCTGGTATTCTCTGCTTTTGGCTAATATCCATGTAACATCAGCAATAATGTCCCTTGTTCCACACCCTTTTCTGAATCTGGCTTGATCTTCCATCAGTTACACCCTCTTCTGAATCCAGCTTGCTTTTCTGGCAGCTCTCTTTCTATATACTGCTGCAGTTGCTTTTAAATGATTGTTAGCAAAATTTTGCTTGCGTGTGATATTAATGATATTATTTGATAATTTCCACATCTCCTTTCTTGGGAATAGGCACAAATATGGATCTCTTCTAGCCAGTTGGTCAGGTAGCTGTTTTCCAAATCTCTTGGCATAAACAAGTGAGCACCTCTAGTGCTGCATCTATTGTTGAAACATCTCTATTGGTAATTCCATCAATTCCTGGAGCTTATGTTTCACCAGTTCCTTCAAGGCAGCTTCCACTTCATCCTTCAGTGCCACTGGTTCCTGATCATATGCTACCTCTTGAAATGATTGTTCATTCACCAATTCTTTTTGGTATAATGATTCTGTGTATTCCTTTCATTTTCTGTTGGTGCTTGCTGTGTCATTTAATATTTTCCCTGTAGACCTTCACTATTGCCATTTGAGGCTTGAATTTTTTCTTCAATTCTTTAAGTTTGAGAAAAACAGCATGTTCTTTCCTTTTGTTTTCTATCTTCAGCTCTTTACACATGTCATTACAGCATTTGATTTTGTCTTCTCAAGCTGCCCTTTGAAATCTTCTGTTTAGTTCCTTAACTTCATCATGTCTTCCTTTTACTTTAGCGCTTGACATTCAAGGGCAATTTCCAGAGTCTCTTTTGACATGTAATTTGGTCTTTTCTTTTTTCCTGTCTTTTTAACAACCTTTTGCTTTCTTCATGAATAATATCTTTGATGTCATGGCACAACTCATCTGGTCTTCTATCATTTGTGTCTAATGCATTAAACTTGTTCTTGAGCTGATGTCTGAACTCAGGTGGGATATACTCAAGGGCATACCTTGGCTCTTGTACATTTGTTCTAATTTTCCTCAATTTCAGCTTGAACCTCCATATGAGCAGCTGATGGCCTGATCCACAATCATCATCTGATCTTGTTCTGACTTTGATATTGAGCTTTTCCATCATCTTTTTCCACAAATTTAGTCAATTTGGTTTCTATATGTTCCATCTGGTGAATTTCATGTATATAGTAACCATTTATATTGGTAAAAAAATATATTTGAAATGAAAAGGTCATTGGTTTGACTAAATTCTACCATGGAATCTCCAGCATCATTTCTGTCACCAAGGCAGAATTGGTGAGCTTTCTTCTACTACTAAGCTTTCTTCTCTGTTTCCAACTTTTGCATTCCAGTCACTAGTAATTATCCCAGCACATCCTGATTGCATGTTTGATCTATTTCAGATTTCACAAACTGGTAAAAATCTTCCCTCTCTTCATTGTGGCCTTAGTAGTGGGTGCATGAATTTGAATAATAGTCATATTAACTGGCCTTCCTTGTTGTTGTTGTTGTTAGGTGTCGTCGAGTCGAGTCCGACTCATAGTGACCCTCATTGGGTTTTCAATGGCTGTTTTGGGATTGCCTTGGGAGTGGATTGCCACATCCTTCTTCCAGCCTTCCTTGTAGATGTATGGATAGTATTCTATCACTGACAGCATTGTACTTCAGGACAGATCTTGAGATGTCTTTTTTGATGATGAACGCGGTCCCATTTCTCTTTAATTTGTCATTCCCAGCATAGTTGACCATATGATTATCTGATTCAAAATGGCTTATGCTGGCCCTTTTTAGCTCACTGATGCCTAGGATGTTGATGTTTATGTGCTCTATTTCCCTTTTGAAATTTTCTAACTTTCCTAGATTTATACTACATACATTCCATGTTCCAATTATTAATGGATATTTACAGTTATTCCTTCTTATTTTGAGTTGTGCCACATTAGCAAATGGAGGTCCCTGGGCCTTTACTCCATTCCCACCATTAAGGTAGACTGTACTTTGAGGAGGCAACTCTTCCCCAGTTGTCTGTGGAGTGACTTCCAACCTAGGGTGCTCATTTTCTGGCACTATATCTGACAGTGATTCTCTGCTATTCATAGGGTTTTCAATGGCTAGTTGTTTCTGGAGTGGACTACCAGGTCTTTCTCTCTGGTCTGTGTTAGTCTGGAAACTCAGCTGAAACCTGCCCACCATGGGTGGCCCTGCTGATATCTGAAATACAGTAGCATAGCTTTCCACATCATAGCAACACACAAGCCCCGACAGTATGGCAAACTGACAGACATATGGGGGGATCGAGAGCAGCAACCAGCAAATGATGGATCAGGGACATCTGGCAGCAGCAGTGTATAAGCTACAGCTGCCTCCTATGAAATGCCACCTCCTCCGAGCTGCTGGCTAGCCAGCCTCCCCCAGGATCCTGTCCTAAGTCCCCAGACCAGTCAGAAAAATGCCTGTTTGTATAGACTGATCAGAAATTAGGGTGAAAGCTGGGCATAGTGGCACTCACCTATAATCCCAGAACTAGGGAGGCAGGGAAATTCTCATTTTGAAGTCAGCCTGGGCTACATAGCAAGACATTACCTTCAAAAAAGAAAAAAAAAAAAAAAAAGGAATTACATTGTGAAATGTGTTTATATGTGGCAAACTTTTTTTGAAAATTCTACTTCAGAAAGTTAAATTTGGATAATAATTTCTCCTTTACTTTCACCTTGACTGCTAAATCATAATGGGCAAATTTAGTAAAAAGTATTCAGAGTTCACTCACTTTCAATGGATGAAAGAATTACATTAAAAGAGGAGTTTGTGGCACTTAATGGATGACATTGGCCTTCCCACGGACAGAGAAAAGAGCACTGGAGTGGGAACTGGGAGCCCTGGGCTCTGTTCAAGTTCACCTCACCTCGTGGGAACTTGCAAGAGTCAATTAACCTCGCTGGGCTGGCAGGGTGGGGGCTAGGAATTGTTTTATGGTCGCCACGGCCATGTCCCATGTTCCTGATAGATTCCATGCCTAGCAAATAGGAATAGCCAGGTGTTTTTGGAGTTCACATGACATTGCACTCCAGAACTACAGGATGGCAGGGACACGACCTTAAATTATATCCAGTCTCCCAGGGCAAAATGATTGTCCTCTCGTTGTCTTCTGTCCCTTTTAATGAGGGCAAGACTCAGTCCTGCTCCTGTGTCTCTAACATCCCAGCTTTCCTTACTCATCTTCCCCTTGTAACCAAATCAGAGCAAGGCCTGGGGTCCAGAGGGAGTCATGTTATGCGATTTGATGTCCCACACATTCATCTATCTTGATGACTAGCTTCTCCTTCTTTGTGTATGATACCGGATTTCCACTTACTGTCAGAGCTGACGAAAGGTTTTTTCTTTTAAATGACAGTTATTTAAGTAAATAAGTTGATTTCTAGGAAAAAAGTGAAGGCTGTGTGCTGTGTGGTGCAAGCCTGTAATCCCAGCTACTCAGGAGGCTGAGGCAGGAGGATCACAAGTTCGAGGTCAGAGGCAGCCTATGCAACTGAGACCCTTTCTCAAAATAAAAATAAGTAAATAAAAAAGGGGCTGTGCATCTCAGTGGTAGAGCACTCCCCTAGCATGTGCAAGGTCCTGGATTTAACTCCCCAGTGCTGAAAAAAAGTTAATATTAGGAGTGGCACTTAGGAGGCACAAATTAGGAGATGCTGCAAAAAAATATGGTATCCATGGATTCAACCAACCTCAGATTGGACATATAAGAAAAGAAATTGAGTCTATGTTTAATATGTGGACTTCTTCCCTTGTCATAATTTCCTAAGCAATACAGTATGACAACTATTTACATAGCATTTACATTGTATAGGTATTATAAGTAATCTAGAAATGATTTAGAGCAGGGATGTGCAATCTTTTGACATCCATGCACCACACTGAATAAAGGTGAATTGTTTTAGGCAGCACATAACTTATATAATATAGTGTTATATGTATAATGAGACTTCTCTTCTTTTTACATGCTTTATTATAAAGTTTAGAGAAATGAGAACAATATAAAACTGGTGGGAGATTTGACCTTGTTTTTGCAAACCGAATCTCTCACCATCTGGTTTGATGGAAGCATTGCAATCCTCAGTTCTTAAGTAGATTTTATGGTGGACAATTTGTGGTGCCTAACACAAGGGTGAATTATATGTGTTTTGCTTGCTAGGTTGCCAAAACCTTGCATAATCTCTGATGCACCGGTGAGTGGTTTTGAACGACTTTGAATCACTTTGAATTCAACCCGATTATAACAGACTGACTGTGTGGTTGCGATAGCACTAAACCTAACTCACATTACTGACTGTGACTCATTTACACTTATTTGAAGGTTAGAATTTGACACCCCAGTATGTTGCACAGAAGCATTAGGTGTCATTCCGTAAACATAGGCAGTTATCACTTTCCAATTATTTGTTGACTGAGAACTGGTTAGTGGACAATAGTTGAAAGTTGAATCTCTACCTTAGGCCTTTCCTGGAACTCATTTATTCCTCAGGGATAGACTTAAATGCCACATCTTCTGAGAAGCCTTCCTGGATTACAGTCCTCCCTGGGTCAGCTGCCCTTTTAAGCTTCTTTGTTCAAATTTGTATTTACTTAATGTCTAGCTTTCTAATTATTTGGATCTTCAAAACTGGAACTATGCATGGAGTCACAAAGAAAATAAACACTAAGAAACACACGATGTGAAAAGATTTTGTGGGACTGCATTATTAGCTGTCCTGGGGCTCATGCAACCCACAGGCTGCAGACTGGATGTGCCTGATTTAGAGTCTATGAGAGAATGTACGTAGGTTATAGACAAATACTACGCCATTGTGTGTAAAGGATTTGAGCATCAGTGGATTTGGATGTGGAAGGGTGTACTGGTGCCAGGCCTCTTTAGACAGCAAGGGACAACTGTACATGAAGTTTGAAGATTTTTCTTTGCTAATTTAGGGGTTATTTGTGCCTTAAGAACACTCATTATACTGCCTTTTCAAAGGAATCATAGCTGGCCATCATGGCGCATGCCTGTCATCCCAGCCACTCCAGGGGCAGAGGCCAGAGGTAGAGAGATCCTGACTCAAAATTGAAAAAGGGGGACTGGGGGTGCAGCCCAGTGGTAGAGTGCTTACAAAGTATGAACAAGGCCCTGATTTAACCCCCCCCATGTACTGAAAACAAATAAATGAATTAAAATAATAAAACAATGAAAATAAATAAAGCAATTAATGGAATCATGTTTCTCCTGTATTCTGTGGTTGTTGGTTACAACCAAGTTCTGTTTCTGTGGGTTCAATCCATGCAGTTTTCTCATCTGGCCACTAGATGGAGCTTCTTCCTTTGCATCTGAGCAGGCGATTTTCACAATGGCTCCGCTGCAAGATTCTCCCTAAAATGTATGCCACCATTTTCTGGATTTACTTAAAACTTTTACTGTTAATAGGTTCCACAGATGCTTCCTACTATTCAGGTCTCAACTCAAACATCACCTGCTATTGGCCTCCCACATTTCTCTTTCATCTCATCCTGTTTTATCTTCGACACTGCACCCATGTCTGTTAATATGGGGATTGGGTCCCCTAGGTCTCCTCCCACAAGATCGGTTCTCAGAGGCAAGATAAACACAAAATATATACTAAAAACCTGGAATCACCTTTTTCTCTGTTGAGGGTTTAGCCATGGCTCAGAAATAGCTAATTAACTTAGAACATCTGGCAGAGAACAGCACAGGCACTTGCCAACTGGTTTATCTGGCTCAGGAAGTTGTTTTGTCTTGAACAACTGCATGGAAGATGGCTCCCCCAAATCTTGCCCCTACCCCCTCCAAAAACCCCAAGTAGTGTGCAGAACTGGATACTTGTCCTACCCCAGAGCCTTTGCACATGCCACCCCATCCCCAGTCTCTATGCTAGGCCTTTCCTGGGGAACTCATTTATTTCTCAGGGATAAAGTTAAATGCCACATTTTCAGAGAAGCCTTTCTGGATTACAGTCCTCCCTGGGTCAGCTGCCCTTTATAAGCTCCCTTGTTCAGTTGTATTTACTTAATGTATTTACTTAATGTCTAGCTTTCCAGTTATTTGTTGACTGAGAACTTGTTAGTGGACAATAGTTGAAATTTGAAGCCATTTAGCTTCAAGCCACAGTTGGAGAATCTAGAGGACAGAGATGAGAACATCAGAACAGCAGGGCAGATATGCTCCATCCACAGCATGCCAGCACCTGCTAGAAGAGCATCTGTACGCTGGACATTTCTATGCCAACCTGCTGGCCATGGTGGGGGGCACTTGCTCCCCTAAATGGCACCTCAGGTCAATTACAAATGTGCCTCTGTGGATTCAGGAAAATTATTTTGAAGTCGTGGCTCCTGGATTTGTAGAGTTGGAACTTTGCTCTTTAGAAATTCATTCTCAAAGACAGAAAAACTATGGAAAATGAATGGTACAGATCCAGATCCTCAGTGGGCCAAAAATTGGAAAGCCTGTAGCATATACCTCCTCCCTCAGCTTCCTTGCCGCTGCCTCAGAAACCCCGGCTCAAGGCTGGTGCCTGGGGCCTGCCCTCTCCCAGCCTCTCGCTCTGTTACACCCTTCGCTGGCCCTTCCACCCTCTTAGAGTCCATTGACAGCGAATTACTAGAGTCTCCACATTTTTCTTCTCCTTGGTTGGGGATAATGGGCCTTCGGCACCACATGCCATGTTCTCTGGCCGGAGAAGCGTCTCCGAGCACGTTTGCAGCTTCCTTATCCTCGGAGCCTCCTGACTGCAGCATCCTCCCAGCAGGACGACCTGCTCTGCATTAGCCAGCATGGCATTTGGGGGGGGGCGGTGCATGTGTGCAGGAATATGTGGGTTGCATCTATGTTTTGGGGGCTGTTATGTTTTGGGGAACTTGTTAGTGGAGGCAACATTTTTCTTAGTGGAGTTGGGCTGCTATAACAAAGTACCATAGATTGTGTGGCTGATAAGCAGCTGGTGTTTTTTTCTCACAGTTCTGGAGGTTGGAGGTCAGAGATGAGGGGCCAGCAAGGCCAGGCTCTGGTGAGGGCTGCCGTTTGGCTGTGCACAGCCGATTTCTCTTTGTATTTCGTGTGGCAGAAAGAAGGTGAGGCATTTCTCAAGTCTCTTTTCAGTAAGGATATTGAGGCAGTTCCTGAGGGCCCCACCTAGTCACCTCTCAAAGGCCCCACTTCCTGCTGCTCTCTCATCGGGATTCAGGAGGAAGGGGCTGGCAAGTAGCCAAGGCCTCGGAACTCCCCGCAGTAGAGACTGGAAACAAACGTGACCTTGGATCTTCTAGAATTAACTGGGACAGACCGCTGTGACCCGAGAGCTGATCTTGATGTGCTTCAGTCAACTTCTTAAATCTGTGCTTGGACGGGTCTGTTTTGAGACCCTCAAGCGAATGTGCCTGGAGGGCTTCCTGTCGTGGGGCTTGTGTCAGGGCCGATGCAGCTGGAGCAGGGGCAGGTCTCCATCTTTGTGGTCTGGTGTGGGGGGAGAAATCAGCAGAATCCGGCTCTTGCTGAGGCCACCTGCCATCCCCACACCCTGCCCAGGGGCCAGTCTCCTGCTCTTCTCCCAGCCCCGCCCCTTGCCGGCTCCTTGCTGTCCTCTGTGCTGCTGCTGAAAAGACTGCTATCCTAGCTGAAGCTTGCTCCTCTCACCTCAGCCTGATGTTTCTTGGCTCCTTATTGTCACCCAAATGAAGTGCAAACTCTTCAGTCTGGAGTTCACGCATCTTCAGTTTGCAGCTCCAACCTGAGTCTCTAGTGTCTGCCTCATATTTCATCCAGGTCTGAACTCAGGTCCAGCCAACATTCCCAACACACCAAGTTTCCCTAAACCCGTGGGACAGCCTAGAATGTCCCCTTCGACCTGGGATGCTGCCATTCCTCCATCAGTCTGCTGCTGCTCTCCCCTGGAACTTTGGTGAGGAAAGAATGCTCTCCTGTCCCAATCCTCAACAAGGAAAAGAACCTGCTCTCCGTCTGAACACCGATGAAGCAACAGCTGTGTCCTCTTTAGAGTCTCAGCCTTCCCACCTTTGTCCTTCTGCTGTGGCACATGGACCATAGTGAAGCAACACTGTGGTGTCTGACAGTGTGGGGCTGGGTAGGAGCCTGTTCTTCCTTGCAGGTAGTACAAGTAAAGGATTCCAGGAGGGTGGGAGATCAAGTGGGCAATTTATGAGCCTTAGTGCCGTGTTTCCCAAACTGTGTCCCTAGGTGCCTCGGAGTGTTGCAGTGCACCCCTAGGGGTGTCATAGGATATTTAAAACATTTATTTGTTTATTTAGATAGGGCCTTGCTATATAGCTCAGGCTGGCCTCAAATTCATGATCCTCCTTCTTTGGCCTCTTGAGTGATGGGATTCTGGGCATGGTGGCCCAACCTGCCATACGACATTTTAAATGTTTGAGGGAAACACCACATCTCTCAGGTTACCACTTCCAAGTCCTCTGGCAAATGGCCTCCCAGCCTTGTTCTTGGCCTCTGAAAAACCTGGCGAAGAAGTGGCCATTCTTAGGACCAATTTATAAAGAACTTGTAGTGTGATTGTTTAATGCTCTTAGAGCAGAGAGAAAGCACAGGACCTGGAAAGAATAGCATGAATATTCATGACTTGGAGATTTGTGTCTGCACAAATCAAACAATGAAGACAAGAGCTGGCAAAATTATTAATGGATGGTGTTGCTGGAAACAACCTAAATCTCCATCCATTGGGAGCTAGGGACAGTTGTGCAAGAGGACATACACAGCTGCAGAATAGGGGGACCCAGACATAGAAACCTAACTACTTAATGATAAACTGTTAGGTGTTTCTTTTGCCACAGGAGAGCTGTGAAAAAAATTACTGAAGCACAGAGGGTATCATTTTACCATAAAAATTTTGGGAGACCCTACTCAGAAAAAGGTCTTTGTTCAGGACTTTCAATGTTTCTCTAAGTTTCAGACTGTTTCAAGATAAAATGGGAAGCCCTGGGATTGGTTTGTAGCCCTTTCAAGGTTCTTCATGGACAGAAGTTTGTTCTGCCTTCTAGGCAGCCAGGACTATCAAGTATAGTAGATGGATGGCCGGCGTTGAGGAGCTAGGCTCCTGAGACTGCCATTGAGGGCCACCTCCTAACAGGTTCTTCAGCATTTCCACAGAGGATGTGCCTTATTCCAAAGAAAATGTGTGCAACACAATGTCAAAACCATGAAGAGAATCAGTTTGTTTCACAAGGCAGGAAGAAAACAACCAATTGGCCATAAGAGGGCAGAGTTGTTACTTTTTTTCTTAATAAAATTGGGGGAAGAATTGGAATTTTTTTGGGAAAAAGAAAAGATTCTTTGAGTGTGCAGGTTCTATGTTGAATGGACAAATGCATAATTTGGTAAAGGGGTAAATGCCAAGTATTGGTTTTGGACTCCAAAAACCAATTTTCAAAGCAGTTTCTTAAACAAAATGAAAGAATAACATGACTATTCATGACTCGGAGACTTGTGTCTGCACGCATCAAACAATGAAGACAAGATCAAAGAGTGATTTTGGGGTGAGGGCTGGCAAAATGAACAAATCCACTACACCCATGTCAAGGAAAGTAGTAGTGCAAGCAGTGGGTGTTGAAGTTTGGAATCAATTCTGGAAATCACCTTTTGAAAACAGACATGGCAATATAGAGGTTCTAGAGGGGGCTGTGACCAGGAATGTCTGAGAATCACGGCACCCAGAGACGTGGAAAGAGGGATGTACTTGGCCTGGAGAAGAGAGGTCCATCAGTGGGGACTGAGGAGTACTCTCAGATGTGACATGGCGAAGCTAGTTTATTTAGTGTGGTCCCTAAGGGCAGAGCAAAGGCAGGAGACGGAAGCAACTTGAGGCAGAGAAAGAAATTCAGTTACTGAAGCTGCCTGACTCCATGCAAGCCCATGTGAAAAAGTAAACTTGACCTTGGGGATATTAGGCACAGGCTACCTGAGATATCAGCACTGGGCCACATTGCCTGGCATGTGAAATTGGTCCAGGTTGAGCTGCTGGGTGAATGGCATGGAGGCAGGGCTGTGCCACCCACTCATTGTCTCCTTCCCCTCCTCCTCTGGTTTGACACCTTAGGGACCTAGAGGGATGTCCCAGAGCCCTACGGGAAAAACACCCAACTGACCGCGAATCCCAGTTCCACCACTTATTAGCTGGATGACCTTGGACAAGTCACCTCTTTAAGCCTTCTATGAGACAGGGAACAATTTGTGTGGTTCAGGGTAATAGGGTGCCTAAAAGTTCTCGCCAATACCTGGCACAGGGTGAGCTGCACAACCCAATCCTGGCATTCACCCGTGGGTCTGGGGTGAGGGACTATCATCAGTTCAGCCTGCAGTCCTTGCCCACTCCTTGGCCAGAGGAGAGTAAGGAGGGCCTCTGGGGAGGCGAAAACTAAGCATGGTCTCTTGAGCTCATTCCTATTGCTGTCTGCAATTCCTCTTAACTATGCAAACAGACTTATCAGCAATTACTTCCATACAGGCATAATGTGCTGCAGGTGGATTCCTCAGGCAGAGAACAGTGAGCTGGCAGTAGTTGAGGGAGTGTTTTAGAGCCAGGCCCTTGGGAAAGGCCCTGGAGGAGGAGCAGCCTCTAATGGGAGGAGCCCAACTGCAGTACAGGCTCAACCCCTAGGGGGCGCTGGAGGCAGACAGGCCCTTGGAGTTGTCCAGAGTCGGCCTGGGCAGGCCAGGCCTTCATATTCCCAAATGGTTCCTCCCTGGATGTGGGCTGCCCAGGGAAGGGCGTGGCTGGGGCCAAGGGTACTGTCTGCAGTGGAGGAAATTCCCAAAGGAAGAGGCTGATGGCTGAGGGTCATCTGCCGACAGCCCTGCCGGCAGTTGGGGTGCCAGCACTTTTGTGGAAGGGGGATCCAGGTGGTGCTCACGATGTCCACCGTGCAGTGACAGTAGTTGTCAACGTCATCATCATATCTTCTCTGTGAGTGTCTAGGGGCCAGAGGGACCAGATCTGGACCTGGTCACTGCTGTCTCCGTCCCTGGCTTCTGCTGAGCCCATGGGTCTTGGGAAGTCCCACAGGAGCTGTCTGCCCAGTGGGTCAATGGCCGCTTTTGACGTGCATCCTCCATATAACGTGGAGCGTTGGTAGCCTCTAACAGACAGGCAGGCATAGGAAAAGGAGGCTCAGGAAGGACGGATGAGCTGGGAGGAGGGAGAAGCAGGCTGCTGCTGCGAGGACAGGGCTGCATGCTACAGATGGGGCGACCAGCCTGGCCCACCTGGCTGGCGTGGTCAGAGCTGTGTTGTCGCCACCTTTCCTGGGCCTCTCACCCCCTTGCCTTGACCTTGTACCCTGACACCAACTTGCCAGGAAGCTGGCCTCTGCTTGGGTCCCTCACGCCTCCAACTCACCTGCTCTGCTCTCCTGAGCAAGACCCCAGACCAAACCTGGCCCAGGGGACATGCCACGGAGGTTACTGGAACAGAGCCAGCCTGCAAACCTGCTGCCGTGGGCAGGTATAGGATGAGACTCTACTCCACGAAAACAAAGACTGGAAGGCTCTCAACTTGGAAACATTTTCATCACCAACATGATATCACCAGTGGAAAATTCCCCACCTGACCTCATGTGACAGGGCACAGTCTAAACGCAGGGTCACAACTTCCAATTCATTCATCATCCCCAAGGAGAAAAAGCCTCTGCCAGTCCCCCTCAACTGCGACATATCTTCTCTGTGCACCTCAGAGTCCTTTACTACCACAAAGGGTAATAAAATGACATGTGCAGGCCGGATGCACCACCAGCAGTTTCCGCATGATACCCCACAAGACCTCCACGCATTACCCACTGTGGGTTTTTTGCTTATTCTCTGCTCTGTGTGAAGATAGTTGGAAAAAAGAAAAAAAAACCTTTCAGATACCCCAGGGGCTAAGTGATAAGAAAGGAGCAGTTATGCTTATCTATAGCTCAGGAGCCTACAGACATGCCACCTTGGAGGCCAATCCCATCAGCTCTGGGAAACTAAGCAGAGTCGAGTCTGGTTAGTCATTGGAGGAGAGACCTCCTGGGAACACTGGGTGCTGTAGGCTTAGAAGAAGGACCTGGCAACCCACTCCCAAAAAACAATTAGCCATTGAAAACCCTATGAACAGCAGAGAAGCATGAGAATAGTGTGTTTCGCCTGTTGTACGTAGGGTCGCTATGAGGGGGATACCGGCTCCTTGGCACCTAGCAACAACACAACAACAATATTTTAAGCATATTATTTTAATATCAAAATTCCATACTAAATCATCAGAGTCTTTTGGAATTTGAAAGCCATAGGGATGGGAGAAAAACTTGACATGTATCAATGTCTGGAGATGGTGATAGCATATAAAATGTATTACAAAATAGGAAGATAGTAGTCATAATACAGATTTTAATTAAAATTTGATTTATGTTAACGACTGATGGTACCAAATACCTTCATAGTTATCTTGTGTAGAAAGCTTCTTCTTAGCAGATTGCTGGAGAAACTAGACAGGGTCCATTTATTATCAGATATGGCACCTGGGCCTCAGTTTCTCCAGTAAGCATAGGCTCTGCGAAACCAGCTGGAATGTAGCCAAGCATGTTCAGCTGGGCTTCATGGTCATTCGGGTTACACAGAAAATGTATGGGCTTTTTTTTTTTTTAACTTAAACCTTTTCAGATAATGTTAAAAAGCTACTTGCACTTTCATCTCTGAGCTTGCCTGTTTCCACACTTCCCCAGAAGTACTTTGCTTACAAATCTATCTAGAGAAGAGGCATATCATTGTACTGGGGGAGGGTATTTTTGTTTCTGTTTTTGACATAAATGTCATTCTAGTGTATGTCTCATTCCGTGACTTATTCTTTACATTAGACAATAGATCTTGGCAATCAGTCTGTGCTGTTATAAAAAGATGTGGCTCATTTGATTTAACTGGTATGTAATACTCCATAGTATAAACATATTATGGTTTATTTAGTCACTGCCTTGCTGGTGGAGTTTTATTTAGAGTTTTTTTCTTTAAGGTCTTATGACTTCACATTTAATCATGACAGCATCTTGCTTAGCTGGCCAGAGGACCATAAAAATCCTTCCACCAGCAAAGCCCACTTGGGCGAGTTGGTTCAGCTCTAAGGGTACTTATTATTCTTCACAATAAAATGAAGTTACATTACAGATGGCCTGCAACCATACCACTGTGGCATCAGATCCAGTCAGATCTTGGAAGCTAAGCAGGATCTTGGAAGCTAACCAGCTAAGCCTGGTTAGTCCTGGGATAGGAGACTGCCTGGGAACACCAGGTGCTGTAGGCTTGGGAGAAGTACCTGGCAACCCACTCTCAAAAAACAACCAGACATCGAAAACCATATGAATAGCAGAGAAGCACTGACATAGTGCCGGGGAGTCATTTGTTCTGTTGTACAAAGGGTTGCTAAGAGGTGGACCCAATTTGAGGGCACTGAACAACAACAACAATAGCCCTGGAAGCCAAGCTGTGGGGCAAACTAGACAGCAGTGTGAGTGTGAAATGTCTCACAGATGAGTGTGGTATGAAACTGACCACTAGCCATGACCTGAAGGAGTTGGAAACAGTGAGGAAGTTGTAAGCTGAAGTGATGAAGGGAAGTTAGCAACACACAGAAAAACCCTGCACAATGCTTAAATGACCTTCAGGCTTTATAAAGTATAATTTCACATTTAGATTTGGATCTCTCTAAGACATCTCATTGTGTACATGTAAATATTCTAAAATCTGAAAATCATCTGAAATCCAAAACACTCTGGTCCCGACCATGCCAGATAAGAAATACTCAGCCTGAACTTTGATTTTGAGAAATTTCTAGAGAGAAGAGGGATGTCGTTGAGAGGAAGGTATAGAGCTGCAAAGGTAAAGAGCAAAATGCACAGTTTGGTCAAACCTAGGCCTTCACATCAATGAGGTCAGTGGCCATAAGGCAAATTAAACAAGTTCTCTTTGACTCAATTGGCTCGTCTTCACAATGGGAATAACAGCATTTCCTTCATTAGCTTGTTCTAAGGATTAAGTCAGTTCTGTATGCAAAGGGCTTGGCACTGGACAGATGTTAAAGCAGCATTAGCTTCAATCATCTTACTCTTCCCCAAAGAAATACAGAGATTCTGGGAGCTAGCTTGGGGCCTCCTTCCTCAGCAACATCTTGGAAAGAAGGAAGGAGGAAGAACTGAAAAGGCAGGAGTGGAGACAGCCCTGTGTTTAGGGGGGAACAAAAATGTACTGAAAGCTCCAGATTAAGCTACTGTATGGGAATAATTACCACTGCTATTTTTGCTCATTTGTTTAATAAAGTGAATTTGGCAGCAGCCTGATATTATAACATCCTCTCCCACACAGAGGTGGCTTTGGTTCCCTAGTCACCAGAATTCATTTACATTTTCCCTGTGGGTTTGGGGGCTGGGAAGCTGGCGACTCACAGCGGGGGAGGGCTCCAGGAAAGGCTACTTTCTGTGAAGGGGCAGTGTTGTCCTGTGACGGAGAATTTGAAACATGCCCAGCCTCTCTGGGAATGGTCTTCTAGCTTTGCTCTAGCCCTCTCCACAACCTAGCAAAGAAGTGGTGGCTCCTGAACTGTTTCATCAGAACAGACTATTTGGAAGAGAATTCGTGATATGGTTGTTTAATGTCCTTGAAGCAGAGAGACAGCACAGGGTCAGAAAGAATAATAACATGAATATTCACAACTTGGAAATGCGTGTCAGAAAATGAAGATGAAATCAAAGAATGGCTTCTCAGGGTGGGTTGGAAAAATGGTCACTAGTGGATGTTGCTGGAAACAACCCAAATGTCCATCTACTGGGGACTAGGGGCATCCACACTACAGGGCATTTGCAGCTACAGTCTACAATGAGGACTGAAATTCAGAAGCCAGAGACTGGATGAGGAGAAGTTTCTCTGGACAGCAGCATTCTATCTCAGAAATGAAGAAAGAATAGTATTGGAGCATCATCAGTTTGCAAACACTAATAAAATAATGAAACTGGGCCATGGCTATCAATAGCACTAACTTCACAAAGGAGAAGCCACAGATGTTGAAGGCTTTCTGGGGAGTTTTATTGACCATGGATTAGACCTGCATCCAAATAAGGTTCTAGATCTACCTATGAACCAATTCACAGGAAATAGAAGGAATGGAAGAAGATATTTATCAAAACAGCATGGGAATCCAGTCAGAAAAATCCAAGCCGTGGGACAATCTATGGATAAACTGTTAGAGGGTAAAGAGGAGAAACCTGTAGATAAAAGGAAATGTAAAAGCCGTGGCAATGTAAGGATATTATATGGATGTGAATAAACTGTAAAATGCAGACACAGATGCATATTTTAGATAATAACTGAAAAAATCTGAACATTCAACTGACTATTCAAAGAACTTAAGAAGTTATTGTGGGGCTAGTATGCATAAGGCCCTGGGTCCAGCACTGCAATTTTTTTTTTTTTTTTTTTTTTTTTACTATATTAAGTGTATCATTGGCATTGAGATGTTGAAAGGACCCTTATTTCTTACATATACACAGTGAAATAGTTGTAGAGGAAATGATCTGATTTTTGAGATTTGCTTCTAAGTAATCTAGGAAAACATGGATTTGTTCTCATAGAATTGGAGTGATAGGTATGAGGGAGTTCGTTGTGCTATTTTCCCATTTTTGGATACAGTTGGAAATTTTCACCATGAACAATATCTTAAAAGTAGTGGATCTTTTGCAGACCTCAGGTTTTGGTGTCAGATCAACTTAGCTTCTGGTTGTTGTACTCTGAGGACAAGCCTAAGGACACTCCATGGTATACTACCTCACCCCACTACCCTTGACAGAATTAACCCTCCCTCCTTCCTGTTCTGAATCTCATGGTTGGTACATCCATCAGTTTAAACCTTTAGGTCGGATTGCATGTCTGCCATGGTGAACTGGGAGCTCTTTGAAGGCTGGAGGGTCCCCACTTCCTGGGAGTTAAAGTAAGTCACATAACTTCTCTGGGTTTCCTCCACTGTAAGGTAGGTATTCCAATGTCTCCCTCACAGGATTTCTGCCAGTGTAGAGAGCAACCTATTACACCAACGAGAGCAGGGATGCTAAGGAAGGCTGGGTGCTTCTAAATTGGAGACTCCCTCAGGACACTTGGCAACATCTGGAGGTGTGGGGTGCCACAATGGAGGACGGGTGTACCACTGGCATTTGTTGGACAGATGCCAGAGGTGCTGCAGAGCAATCTGCCATGCATAGGGTACTGTCCCCGACAGAGAATTCTCAGGCCCAAAGTGTCAGTAGTGCCAAGGCTGAGGAGTTCTGGGGATGGTGGATATAGGCACATTCCAGCCCTGCCGGTGGGAATATAAATTGGAGCCTCTATTGTGAAGAGCAATGAGATGGTATTTGGCTAAATCAAGTGCGTGCAGAGCTCACGATGAATTAATTCCCCTCCTTGACCTCGCCCAAAGTCATGGTTGGCAGGTTTCTGAAGGGGAGGCAGAGGGCCATGCCTTAGTGGTGCTGTTTGTGGGTAGCGAGGAGGCAAAGGCAACCTCAGCCAAATGGAATGCTAGAGGAATTGGGGTCAGACACTGGGGATGAGATCACATGGGCCTCTGGTTCTGGATCCCACTGTCCTGGTGTCTGTTGTTGGGATTTTCACTGGGATTTAGGCAAAAGGAAGTAACGCCCACTGTGGAGTACTGGACAGTGGACTATGAAGCAAAGCAGGACGTTGTAAAGGCAGTGCTGGATGAAAAAGAGAAGCACATATATAAGGTAGTATCATTTATTTAGATTAAAATATGTGTGCTCTCAAACCTCAATACACATCTTAAGAAGCACTTATAAACCAAAAAGTATATATTAAATGCATTCAAATGGCTGCTCATTGCTCATGATGTGTGTGTGTGTGTGTGTGTGTGTGTGTGTGTGTGAGAATGAATGAATGAGTGAATGAATGAATGAATGAAAAACCAAGAGCCAGGCCTTACATGGGTTAATGATATCCAGGCACCATGAGCTAGAGAGCGTGATTAGATCAGATTCTGCCCAGCAACTTGGAGAAATAAAATAAAATGGAGTTGTAGAGGATAAAAAACCCACTCAGGATAGAACCTGGCATATAGAAGATGCTAAATAAATGGTAGTGATGGCCAAGATAATGTATCAAAACTAGTATACTATTATGAAAATATAACAAGGTAAATTATTACAAATTCTATGGATCATTTTTTTCTTCTTCTCTTTCCTCTTCCCTCAGTCCTAGAAAGAGTCCACCATTGAGTTTCTTTTTTATTGAGACAGAGTCTTGTGATATAGCCCAGTCTGGCCTCGAACTCAAGATCCTCCCACCTCAGCCTCCCAAGTGCTAGGATTACAGTTGTGTGTGGCACCATGTCCCATTCCCACCATTGAGTGTCTAAGGACTCACTGAGGAAGAATATGGAGCATCCTCCCACATGGGCAGGTGGGAAGGTGTTCTTAGAAGAGACCAAGAAGAGTGGCCAAGTCAAGGGAAAGGCCATGCCTGGGCAGGAAATGAGAGAGGAAGAGACCAGAGTCCCTTAAATGGCCTGAAGGGGTGGCAGATGGTGTTCCTGAGGATACTGGACACCAGGTGTCAAGATCCCGCCTCTGTGAGGCCCCTGGCACCTATACTATGCCAACTGTGGGTGTCCAGCCCCTCAGTAGCTGCTACCAGCCCCTCCCCATTAAATTCCTGAGTCCCTCTTGGGAAGATGAATTTTCCACCACCCAGCTGAGCAAGGAATCTGAGTCAGATTCAATCTGATTTAGCAAAACATGGCAGCACTTTACGTGTTTCAATGTGGTGAGGGCAAGTTCATCCTGACTATATTTGTTTTCCTTTGCACCCCCACAGAACCACCAGCACAGCAGCTAACACATATGGAGCTCCAGGAAATGCTTCGTCAAACAGGTAGAAATGCTCCATCCTCCTCTCCAGCTGAGGAGTCACAGGCTGTTAGGGTTGCACCTCCCACAGCCCCCCCACTGGCCATTGGCTTCCCGGGGCCCTGGGATTCAGCTAGGAAAATGGCTTATAGAAGCCAGAATCTGACATGGGCTTGTCCCAGGGTCCCCATGATTCCTCCAGCACTTTGCTTGGAGTCAGACCGTTGGGGCGCACCAGGTGACCCCTCCTCACCTGCTTCCCAGCCAGTTCAGGAGTTGTGCATCTTCACACAGTTGTCAGCGAACGTGAGCGTGGTGAGGTTCCAGGGCTGAGGAAGAGCTGGAATTGAACTGCAGCCTTTTCCGATACTGTTGACGTCAGAAGTAGAGAAGGGCAGTGAGGAGCTGGGAGGTTTTCAAGCGAACAATGCATCACTGTCTTCCCACCTAGTGGCGCCTTGCCGTCCTCCTTTTATCTTCAGATGGGAACCTGAGATATTTCTTTGATTATGGAATGGGGACATTTGTCAAGCTAGGCACTTAAGAGTTGTAGGTCCCAAGCTCTTGGGGGTGCACTTAAACTAGAATTTGTACAGCACTACAAATGTCACTAGACATGTGTCTGTGAGGAAGTGTCAAAGCCTCTGCAGGTGTCACGATCCTTCTGCGCACAAGATTGAAAAGGTTAAATGAGATAATGCTCACAAAATACCTACTAGGAGCCAAGCGCTCTGACCAGGGCTTGGATGCAGGTTGGTGACAATGTCTGACAATACCCAGGTGTGGGAGTTGAAGTTGAAATCACAGTGTCTAAACTGATATTCTTGGGAGGCTGGGTCTGGATTCAACATGGTGAGTCTTGGGTGAATTCCAAGCCTGTGAGCTGACCTTGGAGGACAACTTCCAGCCTTGACGTTCAGGGCATCAAGAATTGCGGTGGCTCTCGTAGATGGTATTTACCCAGAGCCTCCGGTGGGGTCGGCTTAATGTAGTCTTGTCACCATTTTGTTAATAAAAACTTCTTAATCTTAGAGGACTTCACAGTTTACATAGTGTTCTATTTTTTAAAAAATAGATTTCGTGGTGTTTTCACCCCAAGTTACTGTATCTGAAATGGGGTGGGAGGTGTGAGTGTGGGTGGATTTAAAACCAAAATCAACCCAAGCTCAGTCTGCTGTGAGTGCAGTGATACATGGTCTCTTTATTGCCCGATCAAAAACCTCCCAAGCCCTCAAGTCGGGTTCTTCTATATTGCTGAGTGCAAAATAAATTATTCAAAAGCCAGTGATAAAGATTGGCTTAAATTCTGTAGCCAGAGCTCCCAGACTGCAAGGTCATTTCTGAACATCCCTTGGTCCTACTACTCAGGGCTGGGACTCCATCATTAGCCTTGACGGCACGACGGGCAGAGAGAAGCGTGGCTCTGGAATGCTGACTGTTGCCATCCTGCTCCCCAGGGCGGGCTGTTGCTACAGCCCAGTGAACATCAGCTCCTGGGAGAAAGGGCTCAGGAGCAGAGGCTGGGCAGGAGCCCACAGACTTGCCACCTTGCCCTAGGTACAACCTTGTCTGAGGAGGCAGGGCCTGGGCAGGCTGGGAGGGAGGGAGCAGGGAGGACGCTGGGAGATTCAGCCTCCTTGGTTCATCACCCAGCGTGGTCACCTCCTTCCTTTCCTTCATTGTCTTTGGGAAGCCACTACTGTCTGGACTGGAGAGAAAGTCACTTTATCCCCAGCTCTAGTGATAAATCCTGCTAAGTCTAAGCCAGTGGTTCTCAACTCTGAGGTTAGAACCATCTCAGGAGCTTTAAAACCATTCTGGTGTCTTGAATCTAATCCCTGGAGCCTAGAGCATGCTGTGACCTTGATGTCATCTGGAAGCTTGTTAGAGATCTAGTGCTTACCCCAGATCAATGCCAGGATCTCTGGGCTGGGAGGACAATGGTCAAAGCCAATCATGAGGCAGCAGATTATATTTTCCAGAGATGGCCACTATACCTGATCCCAACCCTTATTTTGCAATAGGACTTTGATATTTCTTGCATCTCAAATAGTGGGATCTATGTTCCCTCCCTTAAATCTGGGTGTCTAGTGATTATGATGCCTGCAGCCATACCACTGTGGCATCCGATCCTGTCAGATCTTGGAAGCTAAGCAGGCTCGGGCCTGGTTAATACTTGGATGGGAGACCGCCTGGGAACACCAGCTGCTGTAGGCTTGGGAGAAGGACCTGGCAACCCACTCCCCCTGCCCCAGGAAAAACCAATCAGCTACTGAAATCTCTTTGAATAGCAGAGAAGCACTAACAATGCTGTTTTGCCTGCTGTACGTAGGGTCGCTATGAGTTGGATACTGACTTGATGGCACCTAACAACAACAGTTGATTATGATAGAAGTGATATTGGGTAACTTCCAAAAGGCAATGCAGTGTCTACTGGTCTCTTGAGATGTTCATTCTTAGAACCTAGCTGTCAGGCTGGGAGGAGGACCAGGCTTTATGAAGATTGCGCACAGGGATTCCATCCAAAAACCTCAGCTTTTGTCTGGCAGTGGACAGCATTTGCCTGACAAGTGAGCAAGGGAAGCTCTGAAATGGCAGCCACAGTCTGAATCCAACCACCTGAGCAAGATCCACCTTTGCCAAGACCAGCGAACCCCTAAAACTCTCGGAAATGATCATGACATGATTACTATTGCCTTAAGCTATGAAGTTTGGGGGTAATTCCTTATGAATCTGTAGATAACTGGAGCACACAACCACCCTGTTCCCCTTGCCAGATGAAGGTTTAGGAGTAGGCAAGGGACCCAGTATTGGCGAGTGCCATGTGAGGGGAAGTCTGTTCAGGCTGCTCCTGGGGAAGTTGTCTTTGTTCCTGGGGAAGACATGGAGAGGAAGATGCTCTTCTCTTCCTGCTGATGGTGTTGCATCTTGATACGATACTTGGAACTACTATTGCCATTTTGTAGCCAACCTGAGGACAAAGCCAACCTCAAGAAACACAACCAAGAGATGGCTAGAATTTGGGTCCTTGAAGGTATCTCTTGGCAGTTGAGTTTGCTGGTCCTCCAGCTGATACCTGCTCCTTACCTTTCTGCTGTGCAGAGAGTCAATACTTTCCTCATTTAAAGCAAGTCACATCAAACTGTTACCTGCTCTTCACAGAGCCTCCATTTGCTGCAGCATATAAGCCACAGTCCACCCCTTGGCAAAGGGGGACCTCAAGCCCAGGGTCGGTGGGCAATGGAATGTCAACTATCCACCCCCCAAACTTCTGCTGGTGAATTCGGAGCAAGAGAAGTGGGAAGAAAGCATCTCCTAGCCCATGAGCAGGGTGACAGGAGGAAGGACTGACTGAGATGGTGCCAAGCCAGCTAAGCCTGGGTCACAGTGAAGGTGACTGCACCAGCGTACAGTCCAAGTCAGACCGACCGTTCCACTGGGCACCACAAAAATCCCCATCTGCATTTTCACCTTGGCTCAGTCCTCCCTGGGAGAGGGAGCCTGAGGACACCGCCCATTTGTGGATGGGGAAACCAAGGCTCCAAATGGGACCCCAGCTTGCCCAGGAGCCACTGGGGCCATGGAAGTCTGATGGCACACAGTAACCTCTTGGGTGCTTTTTGGCTGGGAAGCAGCTTTCTTCCCTTTGACTGGCAGGAGAGTGCTGCCTCTTGAGCTTGATTCTGCTCTTGAACCCCAAGAGCTGTCTGGCCCAGGGCCTCAGCCCCATAGCATTGTCCAGGGGAGCAGAGGCTGGGTCGGAAGCGCTCCATTTTCCCTCCTCCTGGGGCTGAGAGGAAGGCTTGGTTGAGTTTTGCCTGTAAACTGACAGCCTTTAGAGTTGGGACAGAACCTAGGGACAGAGCTGGGGACAATTTCAGCCATCCCTCCTCATTGTAAAAATGAAAAACCTGAGGTCCCCAGGTGCCCACAACACACAGAGCATGGAGCAACACCCTGCCAGAACTCAGGCTTCTAAACAACGGCCTTGGCTTCCCTGGATCCAGCAGGCCCCATGTGCAAATTCCCAAGGGCAGCCCTTGCCCCCCGCAGGGGGAGAATCTTGGCCCTGGAGGGGGAACACAGGGCCTCACAGCTCTCACTCATACACCAGAAAGCTCAGGCTTGCCAGGGAGGGTGTGGTTTGTCCAGATCACAGAGAGCAGGTGTAGGAACCTGGGTTGGGGATACAAGACCCCAGACATCCTAGCTCTGCAGGAATGAAGGAAGGACTGGGACCCCAGCACCTGTCCTTGGAGGCATGGATCCTGGAGGTCACCTGCCAGAGCCTCATCAAGTCCTGCATTCATCTGGAACCCAGATAGCAAAGGCACGCATCTCCTGGGGTGCCCAGCCCCAGGGGCTCAGCTGGGAACTGGGGCCTGGCTAGAGCATGCCACTCCTACTCCCATGGGGACTGCTGGGCCTGTGGAAAGTGACCACTGAGCCGCACCTCTCCTATACCCTGGGGAACACAAGGAGCCGCTGTGGCTGGGCTCACATTGATGGCAATAGCTGGGTCCCACCCCATCCCAGGCTGTGCGTGCCAGAGAACAAACACATTCAGCAGGACTCACCTGTTCATCCACTTCTGCACCCACTCACGCTCCAGTGTGTGTTCCAAAGTCAGATTCACTTCCCAGGGTTGTGTCCACATAGGACAGGGTAGGTAAAAGTGAAGATGCAAGGGAGGTACAAGCAGACTCTACATGCCCACAGCCAGATGCATGCGTGCAAAGCTCCAGGTGCCAAATATTTCCTTTTAAGGTAGAGTAACAAGTAGCACTTCCTCTGCCTCCTCTGCCCACGATCCACTTACCATGGTTCATGTTATGTGACTGGACCACACGGCCCAGATATTTGGTCTGATATTTTTCTGTGAAGGTATTTTGGAGATGAGATTAACATTTAAATTGGTGGATATTGAGAAAAGCATGCTATTCCCCATAATGTGGGCGGGCCTTATCCTATCCACTGAAGGCCCAAACAGAACAAAGTCTGAGCTCCCCTGAGCAAGCAGGATTCCTGCCAGAAGACTACCACTGGGCTTGAACTACAACTAACTCTTCCCTGAGTCTATAGCCTGCCAGCCTCCCCTGTCAGGTGCTTTTTGGATTTGCTAAGTCTCCATGATTCCATGAGCTAACTCCTGAAAATAAACCTCTGTCTCCACAGACACCCTGCTGGTTCTGTTTTCCAGAGGACATGGGCAGACCACTTTGAGCTAGGGAGGACAGAGTTACCCAAGCATTGAGGGGGCTCTCCTCCCATGTGGTCCTCTGGGGACAGCACTGATAAGCCTGTGGCACACCAGAACTTGCTCCAGCTCCTCCCCCTGAAGTCTGTGCAGCCCTGAAAACAGACTATTCCTTCATCTGGGGAGGGGAACGTTACTGACTCACCCGTGGGCAAGAGCGAGCCTGGGAGTCTCAGGCAGGAGGGGCTCAACGTCAGAATGATTCCCTCTGGTGGCTGGTGACCTCGAGTCATTTTATTCCATAACTCATGACATTTCCATTTATTGTGGTACCCTCTTATTTTTTGAGAGTGGAAAAAACCAAAAAAACCTCACCAATTTATTATTTTTTTAAACAGTGCTTGAGGGAACAAAAACTTTGGCAAATATATTGAGGAAGAGGCCTTAATGCAAGATCTCTCTCTTTCTCCCCCTTCCCTCTCCCCCCCACCTCTCTCTCTTTCCTTTTCTTTTGAAATACCAGGGAGTTAAACCTAGGATCTTAAAGCATGCTAGGCAAGTTCTCTTCCACTGAACCACATCCCAGCCCCTTTATTATTTTTTATTTTGAGATAAGGTCTAAGTTGCATAGGCGGTCTCTGACCTTGAACCTGTGATCTGAGGCTCAGCCAGGATTATAGAGCACCATGCTTGCTGACTTCTTTCTTTTCTCTTTTTCTTTCTTTTTTCTTCTTTCCTTCTCTTTCAATTTTTCTCTTTCCTTCTTTCCCTCCTCCCTCTTCCCCTCCTCCTCCCCTCCTCCCCCTCCTCCCCCTCACCCCCCTCCTCCCTGTCTTCCTCTCCCTCCTCCCCGTCCTCCTCCTCCCTTTGGCTTTTTGAGACATGGTCTCACTATGTAACTCAGACTGGCCTGGAGCTTTGGAGCCTCTGCTGTAGCCTCCCGAGCGTTGGGGTTTACAGGCATGTGCTATCACATCCGGCTCCTAATGTATGATTTCTGAGTGGACTTTATACACTTGAATGTTTGATAAAAATCGTTTGATTGTCAAGAGGCACAGAAAGGCCCTTGTTGTGGGATTAATTTATAGACAGACAGGAAACTGCAATGGTGGCTTGGTATCAATTCACTCACTCCCCATGAGATAAGACAGTGACCCAGACCCATTCCTAGGGTAAGCGCAAACCGCAAGTTCGCAGGATGGAAGCTTCTGGATGGCAGCTCAACCCCAGGCCAGTGAGGACCCATCCTAATGATGTCACAGTCAACAATCAGCTTGCATTTAGGAGTGGATTCTATTTTCTCCATGTGCACAAAAACAAGCCTGGCACAATGACAGAGGAAGAGTGTTTTACAGACAGAAAAGTGCATCTTAGGAGCTAATTACACTGATAAAAACTGGAGTGGAGCACATTTAAACAATTGTCCAGCTTGGAAATGCCGCCTAATCATCTCCAAGCACATGGATCGATTCCCTGGCTTTGGGGACACCGTGCTTTAGGTATTATTCTGTAAACAGTAACCTGAAAATAATGATCATTGCTAGGTGCCAATGGAGTGGGAAGCTGAGGCCCGGCAACTGCTTTCAGTCTATAGGTAAGGGTTGGAAAGTGGTATATGAGAGCAAGAGGAACTGCATCATTGGAGTTGTGAGTGGGAGGGAAGTGGGCCGGGAAAGAATTTCTGCTAAGCCCCTCAGAGCAGAAGGGGCTGCCCGGTGAGCTAGTGACTGAACTGGGACTAAAATTGTCTTCTCTTATTTTTCCCCTCCAGCCTTCTGAGACAATAATCTAGCTACAAAACAACCTGCCTGTGGGGGCTGATATGTGCCCTCCCCCAAATTTGTACATCAGACTCCTCCTCCCTAGTACCTGAGAATGTGACTATATTTAGAGACAGATGCTTTAATGAGGAGATTAGATTAAAATTAATCATCAAATTAATTGGCATGGGCCCTAATCCAATTTGATTGATGTCATTAGAAGAGGGAATCTGGACATAGGCAGAGAGCTCAGGGGACGTAGGCATAAAGGCTGTGTGAGGACGCAGCAAGGAGGCAGCCACGTGCAAGCCAAGGGGAGACACCTCAAAAGGAACCAGCCTCCTTGACCACTTGACCTTGGGCTTCCAGCTTTGTGAACTGTGACAGAGTACATTTCTGTTGTTTGATCCACTCAGTGGTAGTTTTTTGGCAGCCTGAGTGACTAATACAGTGCCCTTCTACACACAGCAGCTGCGTGGGTTCCTGTACTACCTGCCGGAGCCCAAGAGTTGCCCACTGTGGCTTTGTGCACTCAGACCTAATGGTATCTTACAGAACGTTAAGACAAAAGTGGCCACAGCCAAAACACACAGCAAAGAGAACAGGATGTTGTTTTGCTTCTCAAAACCTCAACAGCAAAAATGTACAAGCTGAGCCAACACCTGGAGAACCGAGGGGGTCATAGCGTGCCGTAGCTCCTCCCTCTGCTCCTCTCTGCCCATGGACTTCACCGAAGGTGAGTCCAACCTACAGCTCAGGTCTCCTACCGGGAAAATGGGCATCATGCTGCCTGGTCTTCTGGAGGCATCTCCAGAAGACCCACATTTACCTGTGTAGGCCATGTGACCAGGAAACAGATTTCCCCTGTGTTAGGATTAAATTAGCAGGTGTTCGCAGGCATCCTTGGGAGGGCAGCTGGATGATCCTAAGCCTGGCTTGTTTTGACTCAAAATGCACTGTCACCAAATCCAACTCCAAATCCCAGGCAGCCCCTTTGGAAGCTGCCTTCTACTTAGGTGGAATAAACACCTGTCCACATGATCATATTTTAGGACCTTGGATGGGAAATATGGCCGTTATGTGTATGGACAGTGCCCCTGGGGTCTGAATTCACATCAATGAAATTCTCAAATTCCCACTGTCAGGGGCAGTCCTCAGGTTAAGGCAGCAAAGGCCCTTGTTCAATGTAATCAAGGGCCAGGTAATTAAGACATTGTCAGCCTTTAACACCTCTAGGTGACTTCCTTGGCAGGGACTCCCTTAGCCCCTGGCCCAGGGCAGCTGAGTTCTGGACAGATGAGAGGTGGGAAGGAGCCTGGGGTGTGGGGTGGGAGCAGGGCCACACAGACAGGTGTGTTTTGTGGAGGGCGTCAGGCGACATTAAAGGGTAAAGCATTTCAGAAGGAACTGCCTGCTTGATGTTTCTGAGCCAGTCAGACCTTCAGATCAGAGTCACCTTGTGGCCCAAATGCCCACATCATGGACTGAGGGCCAGGACAGTTGGCAAGCACCCAAGGCCAGCTGTCTCTGTGTCAGGAACTTGGCATCTCAGAGCTGGGAATCCAAGGATAATACACAAGTACAACACAGGCCTCTGCCTGTGCTGGACACCGCTGGCTTCCAGGAGCCAGGGCTGTGATTGGCACTCCAGAGGCGGGGCTCTACCTGTGCTCTTGGCCAACGTACCTTGCTGGCTCTGGGTTCTGATATCCCCATAGGCCACTGGAGCCAATCTGGGAGGAGCAGGGGGAGGATTTGGACAAATACCAGCAGCTAAGCAGGGGTGGCCTGGGCCTGGGCTCAGGGGTGGCAGGGGAAGAGGGAGGGCTGCCCAGCTGTCCACACTCCAGGCAGGGAAGTGGCCAGGGCTCAGCAGGGAGAAGATGACATCTGGTCATAGTCTGGGCACTTGAGCAAAGCTGGGTAGTTGCTGTTCATCTGCAGTGAGGCGTCGCTGGAGATGTCCGAGGGGCTGCGGCCCCGGATCCAGGCGTCAGGGTGCAGGAACTGGCCCGAGTAATCGGAGCAGTTGCTCAGTCTCGGCCGGTAGAAGCCGGGGTGAGGCCTGTACATGTCCTCGGCGGTGTACCTCTTCATGAACAGGTACACAGACATCACCCCAGCGCTCTGCAGGGAGAGGGAAGCAGAGGAGAGCTCACGGAGGGAGCCTGGCTGGACTCCCTGGCTGGGGTTTGCCAAGGACACAGCCATGGAGGAACTGGATGGGGTGGATATGGGGACAGGAGTGGACCCCGGAGATACCCCAGATGGAGGAGTCTTGGAAAGGCCAGGGTGTGGCATATTGCAGGGATGAAGAAGGGTGGAGTGGATGGTCCTGGATGCTGGGGATGTTGCCCTCCTCCTGCCCAGTGGGGCAATGCCAGCCTCACCCAGCCCGATCTGGCTCAGGGCACAGCGGGGCAGGTTACCTCTGTTAAAAGGAAGGAGATGGCAGCAAAGGCAAAGGACCAGCCATATTTGTAGGTGAAATAGGTCTCCGCGTCCTTGGTCCTGTTCAGCAGCTCATCGTTGATGCTGGAGATGTACAGCACCAGCCCGACAACGAGGGAGAGGCCTGGAAGGAAGGGAGCGAGGGAGGGAGGGAAGCCCAGGGAGCTTGTTGATGAAGCACCACCAGGAACACAGCCACCAGCCTGCGGGCACAATGTGTTCATGCACCCTGTCCAGAGCAAACAGTTGCAGGTACCAAAGATCCCTGTGCCAGCACCCTCCTGAGTCAGGGGCCAAACTCAGTGGTTTGCCCCACTGGTCACACAGCAGACTGAGCCCCAGCCCGGGGTACCCTTGTTCACAGGGTCTGGGCTGGGGCCCCAGCATTGTATTGTCTTAAAAACTCCCTGGGGGACACTAATATGAACGTGGGTGTGAACCCTGAGCTAGCAAGGGGCTTTTACTAAACTGAGAAACAAGCCAGGCCCCCTCCGTAGGGATGACAGGCCTCCAATCCTTCCTCCAGTGCCAGGTGGTACACATCACTGTGGAGTCTTCCAGTGTGGCCCGGGGCCTGGGCAGCCCACCTGGCCACAGAGTACAGCCCATCTGAGATCTTCAAGCAGAAGAGATAATGAGGATGTGTCCCGATTCTGGCCAACACTGGATCACAAGGCCACTGGGGCCCAGACTCCAACTGCCATTGTGCAAATGACTGCCTCAGGCATCAGCCCCATCAATTAGTAACTGTAATTGAATTAAGACATAATTAATTACTCTGGCTTGAGCTGTTCAGGTTTAATTCCATTTACATTATTTTATGAAACTGGGGCATCTCAAAGGATGAATGTTAATGGGAAACCGGCGTGGTTCAAACCGACCTTGGTGCTGAATTCACGTTTGAATCACTGCTACCCCCAAATGCCCCTCTCTATCTGTTATCATTAAAACAATACGACCCAACTCAATGCTAGATTCCTGATCCTGTAACCCACTCCTGAAATCTCAGGAGTCTCAACAGTCAATAGCCTTGGCTATGGTGAAATTCACACAAGGGAAAAAAATAATGATGTGCTCAACCCTGGGTTTGTGGCTAGGTGGAAATATCATGGTGGGAAGGGTGGGCTCATGACCCTGTAGGTGTTATTGGATCAGTGGATGAAAGGGTGGAAGGATGAATTAATAGATGGGAGAAAGAATGGCAGATGGTTTGGTGGATAGATTGGAAAGTGGATGGACAGGTGGACAGAAGAATGGGTGTGTGTGTGGATGGATGGATGGATGGATGAAAGGAAAGAGCAAGAAAGATTGGCTCTTGGGCATCAGCCAATCTGACTACCACTGGCCCACAAGCTATGCTGACAAGAAAATGTGAGGAGAAATATCCTAAAGTGACTTGGTAGTCAGGTAGCAATCAGAAGGCCTGGTGCCCAAGAGCTGTTCTTCCCTTTTTTCCACCTCCCCATCCATCCTCCCACCTGCCCACCAATCCCACATCCATCCATCCATCCACCCATCCTTCCAGCCACCCACTCACCTTCAACTCAAGCATATCCTCCTCAGTCCCTTCCCCCACCCCGATCAACCCACCCAGGGTACCCAAGAATCACTCCCCAATGTCACATGGACACCTCACACCCAGTGTTTTCCCCACACCAAACTCACGATCTTTGCCCGAATCTGTTCCTTTTCTTGGGATCCCTGCATCACTGATCCACACACCACGGCCCTAAGCAAGAAATTGGCACATGCCCTGGACTCCTCCCTTGAAAGCCTAGCCCTGGTCCCACTGAGTTTACCTCCTGAACATCGCTTGGACCCTCCCATCTTTCTCTGCCATACTGTCACTCCTCGCCCCTTGCCCAGTCTCCCTTCTCCTGTTTCTTCTCCCTCCCTCCCTCCATTCCCCAGTGCGTGCATTCTAACATCCAACTCTGGTCAGGCATTCCTGGACCAGAGTCTTTCTAAGGCTTCTCAGAGAGTCCCCAGTTCATAAGGTGACCTCAGGTGCCTTCCCCAATCTCATCTCTCATCGTATTTCACCTCCCCTCACCATAATGAGTAAAGATTATGGTCAATCCCCCCAGGTTTCATCCTCTCTTCCTTCTAGGACCCCTGTCCATTCCCACCCCAATGTTAGTTCTTTGCCTAATTCCTTCTCCCTCTTTAGCTCACCTTCTCCTGCAGTGTCCCCTCACCAGCCTTTGATCTGAGTTTCCGCCACTGCTCTTGGCCCCCGTAGCAGCCCCTGCTGACTTCTCTTCCAGTCCTTCTCACACTGGGTCCCACCCACATTTCCCACTACACTGGCCTTTTTGTAGGCAGTGATGCCAGCACCCAGAATATGGCCCAGTAGTTGTGGTAAATAAAGGAATGAATGAATGCATGAAGTACAAGCTGGTGCTCATGTAGGAAGTCAGGTCTGTGTGGAGCGCCTGGTGGGCCCAGAGTGTTGGGTGTGGTTGGAGAGTAGAAGGAGGCAGCAGAAGTCTCCTGAGGGCAGCCACGGGCTAGGGCAGGGTGAACCATTATTCCCAAGGCACACTATCTTTATTTCCCATGCCCACACTGGAAGATGCAGCCCCTTCAAACACACCATCAGTAGGAGCTGGAGGGGTAGCAGTGGTGACCTGTGGAGTGAGGAGGGACCCTCAGTTCCTGCCGCAGCTCTGCCCAGGGTGAGCTTGTCAGGTGCCCCCCAGTCCAGAGCCTCTGCTGCTCTTCTGGAAGGCTGGAGATGGGCCCCAGGTCATCTGAAGTCTCCTCCAGCCCAGGTCACTGACTTGGCTCATCCTGTGTCCAATGCCAGGGGCTGTCGCACAGCCACAACCAGAGCTTCCCGAGGCAGAGTCAAAGTCAAAGTGCAGCGAGCAGGAAGAGAAAGGAACCCAGCTTACCGGAGAGGATAAAGAAGATGCCAGAGACAAAGGCCAGGATGGTCCGGTGGGGCCGGATGTGCCCGATGTTGCTCAGGATAAACCCAATGAACATGAAGAAGAGGCTGACCAGGGGGAACGGGGTGGCCGAGCGGATCATTTCTAATGAAGGGAAGAAAACAGCAGCTGTCAGCCTCCAGCCACCTGTCTCACTGCCCCGCTCCCTGAGTTCATACACCTCCTGGGAGTCTACATGGCCTGCCAACACACTACCTGCTGCCTTTCCCAGGGGAAGTCACCATTTCAAAGGGTAAGGGGTGGTTCAGAGCCATAGAGGGGACAATCGCTAGCCCCTTTCTTTTTCCACTGAGAATGACTTTGGGAACAGTTCTGTTGTAGAATGAAGAATTTGTCTGTTCTTTGTTCCTGGTCCCTGAGAGGTAAGCTCTAAATCCTACAAATTTCCCAAGTGACAGGAGTGTCTTTGTTAGTCATGACAGACCCCTGGCCACACCTGAGTTTATGCTAACAGGTGACTCAGGACGGGGGCTGGAAAGAGTAACCATATAATCAGAGGGTTGGGGTTTTGAACCCCTTAATATCAGCAGGAGGCAGGGTGGATACTGAGTCCGTTCACATGATCAATAATCCCATCAATCATGCCTACATAATGGAGCTCAGTAAACACTCTGGACACCAAGGCTTGGAGAGTCCATCAATCTGTCTTCACCAGTTGAAAACGGAATCTTCAGATCAAGCCCTAGTGAACACAGGCCAGTGCAACCAGCTGAGCCTAAGGGCATTCGTTCTTGAGAATATGCTGGCCACCTGGCTCTTCCCTCACCCCTGCTTCTCTCTGTCCAGTCAGTGGCCCAAGCTGGAACATTCAAGATACCTACTCAGAACATTGACCGTGGACTCTGACGTCAGCTGGGAGTTCATGGGCATCACGTATTCTATGGTGAAGCAGCGTCCTCGCTCCTCACCTGTGGAGACAAGAATTATTTATATTTTTAGGTTCTTCTTGAGCATGGATTTGAGCTTGATACATTCAAATGGTATTTCCAAATGTTTCTAGGATGCTTCACCCATAAATCCCAGGGGTCCAGTCCCTGGCTGGTGGCCCTTGGTAAGGGTGGGGATCATATCCACATGCTTTGTGGAGGGTGGACCCAAGCACCCAGGGTCACATGAAAAGGGATCAGCACTGTGAACCCCAAGCTGAGCAGACATCCAGTGGCGTCTTGCTGCTTTTGAAAAGAGGGCCTTGGTGATAGGGCAGGGTTGAGCAGATGCACAAGGGCATCTGTCATGGGACAGAACCCCAAGGCCTGGGCAAGCACTTTGGAAACTAGATCCAGGAAGGCAGATTCAAACTCTGCTTCAGATTTAAGCAGAAGCAGATGACACACTCTGTGTGGGAGATGAGGTCAGAGTTGAACGTGAGGACATTATTCTCAAAGCAGACTTGACCAGTGACTGGGAGGCCAGGCCTGGAGGTATACTTCCTGCTAAACCCCAACCACCACTCACCTATCCCCAAAAGCCCTACCAGAAATCTGGGAGAAATAACTGAAAGAACCAAGTTGCACCTTTCCCCCAATGCACATGTCAGTGACAGGACCCCAGAAAGACAGGCTGAGTGACCATGCTGTGGTTGACCTGGCTAGCCTAGCCTGTAATCGATCTTGTAGGATGTGGGGATGGTTTTCTTATGCAGGCAGGAGCTGGGCCATGGCAAAGGCACAAAGGCAGGAGCCCCTAGAAAAGCAGCTTACTCGGTTCTAGAGACTCTCTTGTGAGCTAAAGGTGATCCAAATGGGCAGAAGCAAAACCTGTACCCTCGAGCCGGGTATGGTGGCACACACCTATAATTCCAGTGGCTTGGGAGGCAGTGGCAGGAGGATTGCAAGTTCGAGACCAGAGGCAGTCTGCGTAATTTAGTGAAACCCTGTCTCAAAAAAGTAAAAAAAAAAAAAAAAAAAAAAAAAAAAAAAAAAAAAAAAAAAAAAAAAAAAAAAAAAAAAAGACTGGAAGTGGCAGTTCAGTTGTCCAGCACTTGCAAAGCTTGTAAGTGCAAGGCCTTGGGTTCAACCCTCAGTACCACACAAAACAAAACAAAACAAACCCTGCACTCTTCTATAAAGCTGGATGCCCTGTGTTTGAGTTTTTGTTGGGTTATTTTATGGACAGATGAACAGGGAAACTTCTGCCCTTTCCCATCCCACAAACTAGTGGATACTAAGGAAGGTGAATTAAGGAGGCTGCTTAGCCTGCCGGAGTCTTCATTTCCTCCTTTGTAAAGCACAAATCCTAAGGTGTCTGCCTTGCAGAGCCATGGGAGGTTACACAGGATCAATAGCTCGAGGAACTGTAAGGCATGTGAGTGTTTTAGACCTGTGCAATGTCATTGTCATTCACCCTGGCAGCTGAGCAGCCCTGCTCCAGGGGACATCGTGAGCCAGAGGCTGAGAATGGACTGGGGTCCTGGTCGCTGCAGGTGAACCTTCCAGAATCCTTCCAGAATCTCCTGGGTGTTTCTTCCCAGGGAGGCTTCCCTGAGCCCAGGGGCCCTTACCTGCGAGGAAGCAGACCCTCCACAGGCCTGAGTGCAGGGACATCTTGACCTCGGTGCTCTGGTTCTGGGGCAGGACCACGCCCTCCTCCAGGTACAGCCAGTAGTCGGTGCTGACCGCAATGCCCAGGAGGCCCAGGCCGCAGACGGCAAAGACGCTGCTCAGCAGTGTCAATGCCTTCCTCCCGCAGGTGCTCATCTTCCCAGAAGCTCACGGGGTGGCGAGCAGCCGAGGTCCCACGGGGACAGAGCAGGCTCTGGGGCAGGGAGGGAGGGAGGGCAGGCAGTGGTGGCCATGGCTCTGAGAAGGCCAAGGTGAAGGGCAATAACTAAGGTCAGTCCCACCTGGCTCAATGGGTGAATAAAGACTCAGGCAACTTCCTACACCCCAGGGCCACCATGCCAGAAGAGCCACCCTCTCCTTCTGCCCTCCAGGAATTCATACCTTCTCTTTAAGCCACTGCAAAGGTCCGCTTGTCCTCTCTGAGTCCCCCTTGCTGCAACTACCGGTCATGCATCCATTCATTCAGCAACCCATTGTGCCAGACACAGGAGATACAAAGATGAACCCCACTCTATTCTTGACCTTGAACGTGAAGAGCTTTGCATGTAGAAGAACACCCGCCCCCACCAGTAGAGATGGCAGATGGGAAGAAGGGAGGAGAGAGCCTTGCCAGGTGGGCTCCTCCGTGTGAAGGATCCTGAGGCTCGGCAGCTCTCTGACAGCAGCAGACTCCAGAAGCAGAAGTGGCAGCAGCTTTGGGAGGAGGCAGAGGGGCAGAGAAGGCCTCCTGGGGGGGGATACGTGTCTTCCTCATGTGACTCTAACCAGATGCAGGGCTGGTCAACACAAGAAGCCACACCACAGGCCTCGTTCAATGGGCTTTCTGAATCCACCTAATCTGACACCATCTGACTGCTGTCTGCCCAGAGCCCATTGTCACGAGCCAGCTCTGAAGCAGCCAGAGAGACGCTGAGCATCTGCAAACGAGCCACCGGCTCACCTACTGATGTCTGCCAGGACCTGGCATTGGCTTGGAACATGGAAATAGTGGGGAGTGAGGCAGAGAGAGCCAGTCCAGAGCCCACAGTCTACCTCGGACCTTCTGAACTCTGACTGCAATCTAGACTCTTCCAGGACATGCCTAAGAAAACCTGATTCCTAGGTACCCCTCACAGAACTTCTGACACAGCGAGATTCCACTGAGGCCTGAGCAATGGTTATTTTTGAAATGCTCCCAGGTAATTCCAATTTGAAACCGTGATCAAGAACAATTGATCTTTGCTACTTACAATGTGGTCCATGCACTGGCAGCATTGCCGTCGCCAGGGAGCTGGTTAGAAAAGCAGAATCTCCAGCCCCTCCAACGTTCTAAATCAGAATCTGCATTTTAACAAGATCCAGGGGAGCTGTCTGCCTGCTGAAGTCTGAGAAGCACTGTGCTGAGCAAACAGGTGATGACATTGTCATGCAGCACCTGCTAGGATTGGGGAAGGCCCAAGATGTGAAGAGAGGCCAGAAGGGGACAAGGAGAGCCAGGTCTAGAAGAGGGTGGGCCTGGCACAATGTAGGCAAGGTGTCTGACCTAAGCCAGCCCAGTTCGTAAGGCTCCCATGCTGTCCACAACTTTCAGTATTACACAATCTGAAATTTTGAAATGGGATGTTAGTGATGTTCAGGAAAGAGGTGCAGTGGGGAAAGAGTGCAGTGGGGTCCACCAGGCTCAGGGCCTTAGTAGTATTCCAGACGCCCTACCAAAGGATAGCGTCATGTCTGAGCTGGATCCAGGGCACAGGTGGATATCGAGACAGCTGAAAAGCGACAGAAACCAGATTTGTCTGCAGAGCTAAGCCTGCTGTAGAGGGGAAGTTGGAGGAGATTAGTGCTCTTTGTCAGGAGCGGGGGTGTCCTGGCCCTGATTCCACAACATGGCCCTGCCCTAGCAGCTGGTTGTGGGAGGGTTCCTGGATCTACAGAGTGAGCCACACGCTGGCTTCCTGGAAGCAAGTGTGAGCATATGTCCCTGTCTGCTAAGCTCCATGTCTGCAAGGCAGGACGGCACAGGTGTTTAAGGTTCAACAACCCTCCTATACTTACACTTGACAAAGAAGGGGAAATAGGACACCAAGTCATTTCCCAAACAAGAGGGTGAGACATGGAGCAATGGTTCCATGGAATGTTCTAGAAAAAAAAAAAAAAAAAAAAAAGGAGTCTGGTAGGAAAAAAAAAGTTGGAAGGTACTGCTTCTGACTTTTGAAGAATCACACTGTGTACTATGTGAAAGGCTGAAAAGCCTGTTCAACTTTGCTTCTTCCGAAATTTTCCAAACTTATTTGACCATGAAATAGCATCTTGTTCTATGCACCCTCAGCCCTATGAAGAGTAAGAAGACCTCTCCTGCCCACTCCACAAAACTGTTGGGGGGATTAACTGCAATGGCAGAGGACCGTGCTTTGCAAAAGCTGAAGCCTACTCCTGGTGGCAGGCATTATTATTAGCCAACAATGGCCTAAGCCCCTGCATCTTGTCGAGCAGACAGATCAGAGCTCCTGAAATATGACAGCTATTGCCTGGTGGAAGCTGAGCCGCCAGTTTTAGTGTTAAGCTTGGCAGAGATAAGAAAGATCTGGGTCTTAGAGATTTGGAGAGATGAAAGTGGAGAGGAGATTGGATCTGACTCTATGAAAGCAAGACATAAAAGAAGACGTTGAAGATGACCTTGCCTGCCAAACCTACAATAGCAGGTGCTAAAGCCCGGAGTTCTCACAGGAAAACCCCAAGACTCTTATCCCTTCCCAGAGTACATAATAGTTTCATGGAAGGCCACAGGGGGTGAAAAATAATAATCTTATTTGCTGCAAAATTATATTTATGCTTCTATTATGTCATTGTATTTATTTATAAATGAACAACGTTATTGACTGAGTACTCATTAAAATACCAGGCACTGTGCAAGACCCTTTATATACAATATCTTATCAGGACCTCACAATAACCCCATGAGTAGGGAACACTGGCCCCATTTTATATATGGGGAAGCTGAAGCTTAAATATGTTAAACAGCCTATAGGACATCATAGGTGGGTGGCAGACTGTGGACTTAAACCAGTTCTAATTCTAAAGTTTGTGCCTACTATACCATGTCCTACTGAAGAAATAAATGAGTTCAAGGAGTTTTAGGGTGGAGAAACATCCAGAGTAGCTTGCTTAGGAAATCTAGAAATGTATAAGAGACAACCTTGGGAAATTTTCTTTGTAAATGGCCAAGTTTTACACAAGGGCCATTGCTAGATACTTTGAGACTTCTTATGGGGTGTCATTGGGCATATACTCTGGTATCAATTCCATGGAAGTACATCATGACTCAGCATTTCTGATTCAGAAAGCCACCATATAAGATGGCAGGACTAATATTTCTCTCAACCCACACATAAGGCAATCAAGTTCCAGAGCGTAGAAATACCTGAGATCTCTCTGCCTATTACTTGGAGCGATAAGAGTGTGAAATGTAAATATTTTGATTGCTTGTTCAATACTTTTCTGTGT
Organism: Pedetes capensis; assembly: GCA_007922755.1. NCBI lineage: Eukaryota > Metazoa > Chordata > Mammalia > Rodentia > Pedetidae > Pedetes > Pedetes capensis. The sequence continues at coordinate 46,237 of VMDO01003518.1, forward strand.
ACTGCACAGAAAATTATAACACAGAAAATGGCAGTTATCTGCACTTTCCCTTTCTGAAAATACCACCTTTACGCATCTATCCCATGTGTCAGATTATCGTGCTGTGGAGGCTTGTGTGCTGCTGTGATGCTGAAAGCTATGCCACCGGTATCAGACACCAGCAGGGCCACCCATGGTGGACAGGTTTCAGCTGAGCTTCCAGACTAAGATAGACTAGAAAGAAGGACCCTGCAGTCCATTCCCGAAACAATTAGCCATTGAAAACCCTAAGAATCTCAGAGAGGTACTGTCAGATATAGTGCCAGAAAATGAGCCCTCCAGGCTGGAAGGCATTCAAGAAACAACTGGGGAAGAGTTCTGTCCTTAGAGTGGACCTTAATGACAGAAATGGAGTAAAGCCCCTGGGACTTCCCTTTGCTGATGTGGCACAACTAAAAATGAGAAGAAACATAGTGACCGCAACAATGGGCTCCAACATAAAAAGAGCATGTGCCTGGCACAGTGTTGGGTAGTGTTTTGTCCTGCAGTACGTAGGGTCACTATGAGTCTGATCCCCACAACAATAACAACATAAAATCTTAGTTCATGGCCATCCAGTCTTTTCTCTTATGTAATTGTGCATTTGTCTGCAGCGGTAGCCCTGTGGCGTCCGATCCCGTGAGATCTCGGAAGCTAAGCAGGGTCGGGCCTGGTTAGTACCTGGATGGGAGACCTCCTGGGAACACCAGGTGCTGTAGGCTTGGGAGAAGGACCTGGCAACCCCCTCCTAAAAATCAATCTGCCATTGAAAACCCTATGAACAGCAGAGAAGCACTGACAATAGCGTTTCCCCTGTTGTACACGGGGTTGCTATGAGTCGGATACCGACTTGACGGCACTTAACAATTGTGCATTTATGCACACACCTCTCCCACCCAATGTCTTCAGGAGGTCTGCTGGAAATGGTCTGGTCAGGATTGGATTCCTAGTTGCCACATAATCAGGGGAACTTGTTCAAGCCTCTGCCTTCTCCTTGTTGTTTCTCTGTCCCATGAGTCTCATCTCTCTTCTACTACATTCATTGCATTTTTCTGATGGGAGAGACATTTTTTACAAGTTATTACCACACAAGAAGACATTTACCTGGTAATGTACAATGAACAAAGCTGATGGCAAAACCACACTTTTGACATAAGTTCAACAGTATGAAAAATTCGCAGAGCGAGAAGAGATAAACCAAGATGATGGTGAATGCTTCCCAGTAATAAGGTTATGTATATTTTATGTTCTTTATACTTTTCTGTGTGCAACAAACCCTCTCAAAGATCATGTATTATTTCTATAGCCAGAGAGGAAAATTAAATAAGACTAGAGACATCAATTCTCCAACCATTGCCCTCATATACAAAAACGCAGGGCTGCAGCTAACTTCTGGCTTGGAGATGCTGACAGGTAGTGTCAACTCTCGGAAAGTGGGGCCCAGGAGCTGGGCAGTGTTGTGCTCTTTAGGTTGATTATCCAGTGCCATTATCTCTAAGTATTAGCTTGTTAAGTATCAGGAATTAATGACTGCTAATTATCATCTGTGACTAGCAATTAGGGAGAAATGTCTTGTGGCAATTAAATCACTAATGGCATAGTTCCTTGCCTGAGCCAATTAAAAAAAAAAAAAAGACTTGAGATGAAGTACTCAGGAGCTGACAAAGAGCTAAGGTTACAGGTGCATGTAGGAGCCCAGCTAGGGAACTGTGGGGAGACTGTTATTAGGTGCTGTAGAGTTAGGTCCGACTCATAGCGACCTAATGAACGACAGAACAAAACGCTACCCAACACTGTGCCATGCCCAGCACTATTATCAGTGTTTCTCTGCTTTTCATAGGGTTTTCAATGGCTGACTGTTTCAGGAGTGGGTTGCCAGGTCCTTTCCCCCAGTCTTCAGCGCTTGGTAATCCCAGGCAGTCTCCCATCCAAGAACTAACCAGTCCGACCCTGCTTAGCTTCAAGATCAGGTGGGATCGGACGGCAGGGTGCTATCGCTGCAGACATGTGGGGAGGTTGGATGGGGTTTAATTAGAGAAGGAGGAAGGAAGTAGAAGGACAGTCACATGCACACCCCCTGATCTCAGCTTCATACTGGCCTAGAGAGATCCCAGCAGTCTTTGCTGAAGGGTTTGAGGAGCAGGGATTCTTGGCCAGGCTTGGAAGCCCATGTCAGTAGCTGCTCCAGTGAGTTGGTCTAGTGACTCAGTATCAGTGTGGCCAGCACTCAGCCAGATGAGCTGGTGACCAGAGGGCAGCCTGCCCTCGTGGTCCTGTGACACTGCCTGCTTCTCACTGGGCTGGCCCCATTATCTCCTATGGTGGTTTAAAAATGACCACAAACTTTGACTTTCCTCCTGTTGAGATGTGGGGTCCATGTTGATGCCCTTGAGTCTGCCCAGGTCTGTGACGGACTTGACCAGTAAAGAACACAGAAGCAATGTTATGGGACTTCTGGGTCACAAGAAAAGATAGTGCTTCCCCCTGGGTCTCCCAGGAGCTCGCTCAGGAGAAGGCAGCCCCCACTCGAGAAACTTGACTTCTCTCAGAGTGCATGCTATGGAGTGGGGGTTCTTGGCTTACCCATGTTTGGGGCTGCTAACTCTCTGTTACAGGGGCTATCGCATGCGTGGCTGGAACTTAGCAGCCTCTCTACCCTCTAACCACCAGATGCCAATAACTCCCCACTTGTGACAGACAAGAAAGTCCCTCTGCTGGCAAAATCACCCTAGTCGGGACCCACTGCCCCTGAGGCTAAGTGCAGATGTTCCGGTGGACAGCTGAGTTTCCAGCCAGCAGCCAACATCTGCTGCCAGTCACTCGACTAAGCCATCGTCCAGCCTGCGTGAGTCCTTGGATGACTCCTGCCCCAGCCTACATGGGACTGCACCTGTGTGAGAAACCCCACTGAAGATCTGCCCAGCTGAGCGCTCCCCAATTCTCAGTCTCTAAATCATAGGCAAATCAAATGGTTTTATACCATTGTGTTTCGAGGTAATTTGACACAAAGCAGAATTTACCCAAATACCTTCTTTCTTCACTTAAGTAGCATCTTCTCAGTTCCTAGATATGTTGTAAACCCAAGATGTGGCTTTGCTCAGAGTGTGACTAGTGACGGAGAGGATCACAGTTTAATCTCTGGAATTTACAGCCATATAGGGGTCTGACAGGCATAAGGGATCCAGAAAATAGGATTTGGAGGGGTGGCTCTCCTATATGCCATCCTAGGCAAGTCACATTAACACTCTGAACCTCAGTCTCTTCTTCTGCAAAACAGGGACAACTTCATAAGATTTACTGTGGAAATTTATGACAGTGCAATCAAATAAGACTGGCTGCTTCTTGCCCTCTCAGTACAATGCTGCAGTAAGAAAGTAGCACAACTTGATACTCAAAAAGTAGTAAACACTAGGGCAGATAGAACAGGGTAAATTTGCCCCCAAGGGCAAATGGCCCAGGTTAGTTCACTTGCATCCTGCTCACCAACCTCCCTCTCATCATTGCAGTTATTCCCTGCAGAATTTTCTTCATCTCCACCCCTGGAAGATTTTACCCTTCATCTCCTGCTTCACCTCCATACTAACCAATTAGAGATGTTTTAGTTTTTCTCAAATAAGGAACTAAACTTCTGTATGTAACAAGGCCGGATATCTTCCTGGTGACCAGAGTGGCATCTCTGCAGACAGATCATAAATATAGCTTCAGCCAACATGTATGGAGTGCTTGGTAAGGGTTGAGCACAGTAAGGGCTCAGAGGGACTGTGTCACTTGAAGTCTGAAGATCTCACTGTCATTACAACCCTTGTCTCCCACCTTGGCTCCTCTTAGTTAGAGACTCTGCCTTCCACCCGGTGGTCATGAAGCTGCTGGCTGGGGTGCTGATGAATGGCGTGTTTTCTCTGTTGCCCCGTCACACTCTCTCTGCCACATTGTTGATGCTCTTTGGACAGTTTGAGCACTGCCAGGAAAAAAGTCACTGTCCTTCAACAAAAGCAAGACCCAAACCATATGCTTTCTGCATTTCGAGCACTCTCTGCCCAATGACTGAGAGGAAAACCATAGCCAGCTTCAGGCTAAAGAGCTGAGGATACAGAGCTCTGGCACAACTTTGTCACACTGTGTCCCAAAACCTCCTGGAGTGGAGGTCAATGTCTGCTAAACCCCCTCCCACCATTGGTTTGGCAGGAGGTTCCAATGGACCCAGTTCCATAGGGACCAAGGTGCATTGTGGGAAACCAGCCAGGGTCATTGCTCTTGCCAATAAAAGTCCAGCTGGGGAGAGAGATGATCACGACTTTGCTGAACGCCCAATGCCTTGTAAAGCAATGTTTCTCCAAAGGCATGCAAGTGGACACCTCCTCAAGTGAGAGAGGCACCTAACCAGGTAGCACAAATCAAGTAGTGATGATAGTAATCACATCATTAGTATTATTTCATTTGCAAAAATTTTCTTGCAAATTAAAATTCTTCTATGAATTAAAAGTGGAGGCAATGTTGATGTGGCATACTGTAGCCTGATATTGTTTTACTTAACATTATCAGTGGGTCTACAGCCAGATCTCGGAAGCTAAGCAGGGTCAGGCCTTGTTAGTACTTGGATGGGAGACTGCCTGGGAATACTGGGTGCTGTAGGCTTGGGAGAAGGAGCTGTCTGTCCACTCCCGAAACAATTAACCATCGAAAACCCTATGAATAGCAGAGAAGCACTGACAATAGTGCCAGGCATGGCACAGTGTCAGGTGGTGTTTTGTTCTGTTGTACACAGAGTTGCTATGGGTTGGACCCTACTGGAGGGACCTAATAACAACAACAACATCAATATTTTCTGTATTATTTTTAGTAGCTACAGAACACATATTCTCAGATTTATATAAACCAAAACATATTCTCAGATTTGTATATACCAAAACTGATTTAGCCATTTCCCTACTATAGAACAGCTACATTGTTTCCAAATTTTTCTTTATTGTAAACAGCAATGAACAAACATAGTGATCACTAAACATCTGTGGGCACCTGCAAGTATTTTTTTCAGAATAAATTCCTGTAAGTGGAATCTCTAAAGGATATATGAGCCATTTTGTTACTCTTCTATTCTCATACCTGGCCTGAAAAATTTCAAAGGCATTTTTATCCCTGCTGCCTGAGATGCAACAAAGGTCCCACTGCATGAACACAGAGAATTCCACACTGGCCCAAGTCAGTTCCTCCCCTGTCTCCATTGAGAACTTGGCACCTAAGTTGTGCTTAGATCATTGCTATTTGCTGAATTAATAGGATTTGCTAGAATAAGAATTCTATGCTATTGACAATACCCCAGGAAATTCCAGGGCTTCCCATGTAAAGCAAACAGCTGAAAATAAATTATCTAACTGAGACAAATCAGAGGAACCCACCTATCCTTGATATGTGGGGCATAAGGTATTGTTAATGCACTGTTAAAAATCAATATTGGTGTAAGTGATAAGGTTCCTCCCCCCTTCTTACTGTGAGTGTTCCTTCTGCTACTTATTTTCCTGCAAGGAAGCACAGATGTTGGGGGATAGGGTGATTTGATTCCCTAATTGGCAGTTACTGGCCTCTCCCTTGTGGTTCTGGCTGTCTCGAGGAAAAGGACTGTTGGCCAGTTGAGCCATCCTCACAACAGCCTGCTATTATATACATTCCATAGATATCTTGGGGAAGCTACACAACTGCAACTGTTTGCTCCAATTCTCAGGGGTGTGGTCCCAGCCACAATTGTTTTAAGCAACTTGCACTGAATCTTCCCTGTAACTATATCCATCCAGTACAGAGGGGAAGCACTTCTTCTGGTGGCCTAGAAGAAGGGCTGCTGTGACAGGCGCAAACGAGACAATGCTGTGATTGGTATAAATGCAAATCTTTATTTGCATGACAGGATCACTGTGATTGGTGCAAACACCCCCTTTCAGACAATATAAGCAGACTGTTCACCTTACTTCAGTGAGTGAACTGGGAAACACCTTCCTGTGCTTCCTTCCCTGGTTATTAGGCCCAATAAAAAGCTTCTCTTGAGTGGTCCTTCTGCCAATTTTTAGTGGCATGGGATGAGCTGGTAACACAAAGAAGTGAAGACAGCCACTCAGGGGTGGAGAAGCACAGTGGCAGTGATGGCAGCGGCTAGGATAGCAAAATGGCAGCAGGACAGCTGGTACATGGATCTGCCAAAATGGGCAGTGACCAGTGGCAGGAATGGAGCTGGGGCTGCTCTGGCGATTGACTGAAGCTAGTGTGGGAACTATGAGGCTCTGATGACAGGCAGGAAACAGCAAGTGGCCCCCACAGCTCCAAGGATTGATAGAAGCAGGGCTGGGAGCCACTCCCATGATCAGCCGGGGTTAGCATGGGAGCCCTAAGGCTCCACTGATCGATAGGAAGTGGAGTGAGGCCCCCTGAAGCTCTGACAATCATTGGAAGCAGAGCCTGGAGCTATTCTGATGAGCAGAGACAGTACAGGAGCTGCAGGCCTCCGCTGACAGGCAGCAGGTGAAGCTCTGCCTGGAGAAGCTCTGACCATCTACAAAATAGCCCTGACAGCACCAGTGGAAGAGGGGCTACAAGAAGTACAGCCTTAATGGGGCAGAGCCTACTAATTGACAAGTGAGCAGTAAAAGCAGCAAAGCACCAAGAGCTGCAATTGACAGCTACAAAACAGGCAACCACAGCATCAGAAACTGCAGCAGTAGCAGAAGGGCAATGGTGGCTGCCTCTCTGAACACCAGCAATAGTGACAGTGGCCATAGCTATAAGAGGCAGCAGAATAGTTCGAGAAGAGCAACAAGGGCAGGAAGAAGAGGAAGTGTGGAAGAAAACAGAAGGTGAAAGAGGGAAGAGAGGATGTTGAAGGATGTTGTTATAAGGTGGCAAAGAGCCAAACAAGAGAAGTTGTAGGCCCTGGTCACTAGAGGAGTTCCAGAGAGCTGTCAAGTCTTTAGGGCCAAGGGCCTCAGAGACTCTGGACGTGGGAGCTATAACACTGGCCACTGTCAGGGCTGAGGATCCCGATACTCAGGCCCGCCCAGCAGGTGCAACACCAGTTGCTGCTGAAGTCTGAGGATCCCCAGTCTCCTCAGTTCATGTAAGAGCTGTAACACTTACAGGCTGAGGACTCCAAATCGCTTCAGCCAATAAGAGCTGTCATACTACAGAGTGTGGCTCACTGCTCCTGCTGCTCCAGTCTGTCTGCTGTCACCCTTTGCTGCTGTCAAATGCCGACAGACACAAGAGCTACCTAAGACCAGCATTTGAAGGGCTTCTGCTTGCTTACCCACAGTTTCCCTTCAGGTGGGGCAAACGACTCCAGCCAGCCAATTGGTGACATAATAATTACCCACCTCAAGAAGACAGAAAAGAAGTCAAATAATCCCCCCTCCAAACAACAACAACAACAACAACAAGAACAACAACAACAACAAAACAAACCAGAAGGAAATAGCAAAATATCAGAAAATGAAAAGAAAGGCAATGTGCAATAAAGAAAGTGCATGAGTAGAATTGGCAAATCCATTGCAAAACAGAGAGAGGGATGGAGGGGGCTCCCCCTCCATGGGGAGGGGGGAGAAAGAGAAAAGGAAGAGAGAGGAGAGAGAGGGAGGGAGGTAGGGAAAGAAAGAGAGAGAGAGAGAGAGAGAGGGAGGGAGAGAGAATGTGCAATCATCCCAAGTTCCTCGGCAACAGAGATAGATTTTTTATTTTACGGCATTTTCTGAAATCCAAACACGGTTTAGAAAAGTCAAGGTTGCATACTTCCTTCTTCCTTTGGATTGAGCACAGTGGTGAAGAAGGCTGCAAACTATATGATTCAGTGTCAGGAAGTCTTAATTGGTGGCAATTAAAAGCCTGCTTGTGCCACCACCTCCTCCTGCTCACACCTCCAGCAGCTCCAGCTCAGCATCCAACACTCACTTCCCCTGTGGCTACAGGGTGCAAAAAACGCCAGTGAGAAATGGAAAACAATTTTGCACTCCATGTCTTAATATAAGTAGTCAGGGAAATGTTCGGATTTGATCTAATTCTGGTGACACTGGCCATCTATCAGATCCAGGCTGCAGGAGCCTAGGAACAGCCAGCCCAGGTTGCTCACCCTTCCTCAGCATTCCAATTGTGGTTGTGCAGTTCTTTCACCTGTCCTGCAGGCCCAGGACATGTGCCAGACCCTGTTCTAAGCAATTTACACATATTAATTTGCTGAATCCTCCCAACAACCTTTCTGCAGAATAATTAAAATAGAGATGATAACAACGCTTCCTTCATAGTGTTTTCAGGATTAAACGAGCTCACACATGTAACAAGCTTGAAATAGAGACTCTAGCCTGACACAGTGTAAGTGCACTTAAGTTTTCTTTTGGTTTTTCTTTTAATTTTTAGAGCCTTCTTTTTCAGTATTGGAGGTTGAACTCAGCCCCTTGCACATGCTGGGCTCTACTGCTGAGTTCTCCTCCTGTTCCCTCTTTTTTATTTTTTGAGACAGGGGCTCGCCAAGCTGTGTAGGCTGCTTCTGTCCTTGCCCTTACAACCCTCCTGCCTCAGTTTCCCAAGTTGTTGGGATAACAGGTGTGGACCATGGCACTGAGCAGGTTTTTCAACTGCTGAGACAAGGTCTCACTTTGTAGCCAGGCTTGGACTGGTGGTTCTCCTGCCTCTGCCTCCTGCGTGCTGTCTTTTGTTTTTTTAGAATTTGTTACATCAACCTTTTAATTTATTCTTTCTAGGCTTCTTCTTTTCTGCTTGTGGATTTGAGATGCCACCTGATCCCATTTCCTTTCTCCAGTACATCTCTGTCCCCCTCACCTCAGCTACTTTGTGTTGTTGTTGTCACACGTTAGAAGTCTAGGGAAGCCAAACAAAACAATTTTACCCATATTGTTTTGCCTTTTTATACCTGCCAGGAGAAGAAATATGCAATGATACTGTGTGGGTTTTTTTTTTATGATTACCTGCATAATTACCTTTATCAGTGTTATTTTTTAATGGGAATTCACATTTACTATCTGGTATCATTTGCTTTAGTCTGAAGAACTTCTTTTAACATATTTTGTCTTCCGGCAACAAATTCTTCCAGCAGCAAATTCTCTGAGTTTTTGCTTATCTGGGTTATCTTTATCCCATCTTCATTTTCAACAGTTTTGCTGGCTCTAGGATTCTTGACTGATGGTATTTTTTTTTTTCTCTTCAACCCTTTAAAGAGGTGGTCTCACTCCCTTCTTGACTCCAGTGTGTTTGGTAAAAATTTGGCTCTTAATCTTACTGGCGGAGGGGTGGCAGGGGTCCCTTGTATGTGATGAGTCATTTTTCTCTTGCTTTTAAGATTTTCCCTGTCTTTGATTCTTTGATTATGATATGTCTGGGTGCATGCATACTTCATCTTAATCATGATTACTATCCACACTTTATAAATGATGGGGGTGGGATCCACGTCACTGTCCCAAGTCTCCCAACTACAGAGTGGGGGGTCCTTTGAACTCAGCAATCGGGCTCCATAACCTACTGTGCTCAGCTGCCTCTTGTTCCTCCCTCAGCATGGCTCTCCTGGGACTGCAGGGGTCAACAGACTGCTCTTTCCCCTCCTTGGGAATGCTCACTTCTGAAAAGCAGAGATGCCAGACTGACCAACTAAGACTTTGACTGATTGTTCTCAACATTACCAGCCTCTTCCCTAAGATAAGAAAGTGGAGGATATCAGGTCCTTTTCTACTTGGCTTTTGCGTCATCTAGATATTCCCCTTATAAAATAGTGATTCTGGAGAGGGTGGAGGAGAGAAGAGGAAGAGTAGGGAGAGGAGGAGGAGGATGAAGGAGAGAGGAAGAGGAAGAGGAGATAGAAGAAGATGCAGGTAGGGAAGAAGAGAAGGAGGAAGCTATAGAATGTTTTGTTGCTGGGCACTGAATTATTCTTGATCCTGGTCAGCCCTCTTTCATGACTAGAGTCAACATTTATCTTTCAGGAGAGAAATATCTGTTTCTGCCTGAGGAGGGGAACTCGTCCGGCTTAAGAGAAGCCCTGAGCCCAGCCTCATGCCCTGCAGAAGACCCATCCTCCAGAGAGAAATGCTGGGTGGGTTGCAGAAGGAGGACTCCTGAGAGATAATCAAGTGTGGCCTTGCAGGGTTACCAAGCACAGTGATGCGCTTCTATAAATACCTCCTTCCAGCTTCGTTTTCCTGCCTCGAGCATATCTGACTGTAAATCAGGATTCTAATGCTATGTAGGACACATGCCCAAGCCTCTCCTCTCCACCACCCTGCATCCCCACCCCCTCCCACATTCCCCCGCCCTGCCCCATGGAGTTCCAAGGGGTAAACCATGAGGCTGGATAGGTTTCTGGGGGTCCAGGAACACCCTCTGCCTTGAGCCCCACTGCCACCTTTCTGAATGCCAGTGCAAAAAAGGAAAATGATGTACCAGCTACCTCAGGGAGACAGTGCTGAACTAGATGCACAGAGAGACAAAGGTGAGGGAGGGCTGGTGAGGTTGTCTGAGGAATACGTTCTCAGCTGGATGCCCGATGCTTCCCGCCCCCATGACTTAAGATGAAAAGATGTCTGAGCAAACACTGAGCAAACCAGTGGCCTGGTTCCGAGGATGTCCCCATTAGGGAGGAAACCCAGCACCTCAGAGGAGGCAGAACAAGGGCAGCAGCTCTCGCAGCCCGCGGAAGGTGGCCCCTGGCCCTTGGAGGGTCTTGCCTCTGACTCCCTACCCCGGAGGCTATACCCTGGTTGACACCTCATGACTCTTGAGAGATGAACTCCAGGTGCTTAGAGTGTCTCAGAGATCTTAATCTCTCCTGACTGGATGACAGAATTAAACAACCCAGGAGGGAACTCAGGGCCTGAAGGGGGCCAGATTTCACTCCTCACTTCAGTCCTGGGGAGACGGCTGATGACAAGGTGGAGGAAGGGAAGGGGCTGCTGTTCTCCTTCTTTATCAGCCAGAGATGCTGCCTTGTAGGCCTGAGAGCTGCCGCCAGGCGTCGGAGAGCAACGAGCTGGAAAAGGCAGAACAAGGCTGGACGAGCACGCAGCCCAGCTGGCTGACGCTGCCCCCAGTGCTTGCATGCTGCTCAGTCTGTGATCCCATCAGGCCATCTTGGGGGAGGCTGGTTGGATGTGCCATGAGGGAGCCCTGGGCCAGGTGATCTGGGTCCTATTCTTGCTTTGGCCTTTTGAGGAGCTGGGGCCCTGGGGCAACTTGCTCAGCCTCTCAGAGTCTCATCAATAATCCAGGAATCAGTCCCTACACAGAGCTGTGTTATGTGAACAACATGATGTATACAGGCCATGGGCTCTTGGCAAATGATGACCTTTGTTCCTTGTTCCACAAAAACCACAAAGTTGGCCACTGAGATGCTAAGCCCAGTGCAGAAGCTACGGGGCATGAGAAGAAGGCATGTGTGGGATAGCAGCAATGGATAAGGAAGCCTGTATGCGTCCTTTATATCCAAAACCAGCTTGACCATTGTCTCCAGTTAAACAAGGCTGGGAATAAGGTAGAATAGGGAGGCCCAGGATTTTTCAGGGCTCAGAACACCAGAAATTTCCAGAAACTGCTAGAAAGGAGAGTGGCTGCTTTCCAAAAGGTCAGGTCAGGACCTGGGAGGAGAAAAAGCCATGGTATTTTCTGCATTTCTAGGGGCCATGGCCTGACAGAATGGGACAGGACACAGCCCCAGTCCCTTACACCAAAGGCCTCCAAGCCCTGATGCCTGCTGGTATCACCCAGGAAGTTTTAAATCCAGTGGTGGATGTCTTCCAAGACCCATCACATCTGACCCTGCAGATATATAGGCCCCACACTCACAATGTGATTTCAGCTCAATTTGGACTAGAACTGAGCTAGTTCTATGGCAGCCTTAAACAAAACTGACAAGCGATAGGCAGCTCTTTGACACTTGGAACAAGGCAAGTCCAAGACATAAAACAGTGGAACTCTTTTGGAAAGCAATTTGGTACTATGACAAGAGAAGGTAAAAATATCTCACAAATTACCTAAAAATTATTTTTTGTTTGTTAGGAGACAGGGTCTCCATATGTTGCCACAGCTGGCACTGAACTCGCCATTCTCCTGCCTCAGCCAAGTCACTGGGACTATAGGTGTGTGGCACCATGTCTGTCACTTTTTAAATATGGATTACATGCTACAATGGTATGTTAGGCTGAATAAAATACATTATTAAATTTAATTTTATGCATGTCTTTAGACTTTAGTGTGGGCGGATCATAGAAAAACTTAAATTACATTAAGGTGGCTCACATTCCATTGCTATCAGACAGTGCCGGTTTAGAGACAGCCAATTTAAAAATGGGTTCTGTGTGGTTCTTCTACTTGTAAGTTTGTTTCATCTGGTTTTGATAATAATACTTCACCTCATGATTCCATTTACATAACATTATTGAAATGACAAGAAAGAAAGAAAGAAAGAAATGGAGAACATGTTAGCATTTGCTAGGGTCAGAGATGGGCTGGGGTTGAGCTCAGGTGGTAGAGTGCTGCTCTGTGCTCTCTGAGGCTCTGGATTTGATCCCCAGAGCCACAAAAATGGGAGAAGGATGTGGCAGGCCTTTTCCCAAACAATCCTGAAACAATCAACCATCTAAAACCCTATGAGGGTTGCTATGGGTCGGACCAACTCGATGGCACCTAACAACAAACAGGGTCAGAGATGAGGAAAGGGGAGGGAGAAAAACCAAATGTGACCAGAAAAGGGCAACATGAGGGATCCTGTGGTGAGGGACTTCCACGTGTCTGTCAGCTTGTCATGCTATAGGAACTTGCGTGTTGCTGTGATGGTGAAAGCTATGCCACCAGTATCTCAGATTACAGCAGAGCCACCCATGGTGGACAGGTTTCAGCTGAGCTTCTACACTTAGACAGACTAGAGATAAAGACCCAGCAGCCCACTCCTGAAACAATTAGCCATTGAAAACCCTATGAATAGCAGAGAAACACTGTCCAGTATAGTGACAGAAAATGAGCCCCCTGGGCTGGAAAGCATTCAAGAAACAACTGGGGAAGAGTTGCTGCCTCAGAGTAGAGTGGACCATAATGACAGGAATAGAGTAAAGCCCTTGGGACCTCCAGTTGCTGATATGACAAGAATCCAAATGAGAAGAAACATAGTGGCTGCAACATTGGGCTCTAACATAAAAAGATCATATGCATGGCACAGTGTTGGGTAGTGTTTTGTTCTGTTTTACATAGGCTGCTTTGAGTCGGATATGACACTATGGCACCCAATGACAATAACTACAGTGGTGAGGGAATGTTCTGTATCCTGTCTGTATCAATGCCAAAGTCCTGGTGGTGATACTGTGCCATCATTTGGCAAGATGTTACCATAGGGATAAAATGAGTAAAGGCTATGTGGACTATTTACTACAATTGCATAACTCATAATAAGTTTAATTAGAAAAAAAAAACACCTCTGAAGGAGTAACTCTAATACTCTTCTGGCACAGATATAAAATAGTGGCGCTCTTTTGGAAAGCAGTTTGGTTGAGCTTTATGCATTTTCATTTCTCTTGGTTCCAACAATTCTACTTCTGGGAATTGCTGCCAAGGAAATAGATATAAATGTAAGTACAAAATAAACAACCATGTTTATCCTCTGTAGTTTATAATAGCAAAATGCTCAAAAGCACCAAAATGCTTTTCTGTAAGGGAAGTTATAAGAACTATGGTTCATCTACTCAATGGGATATTATGTAGTCATTGATGGGTAATGCTGGTAATTTTAAACAACAAAAATATCAATGCAATATATCAATTTTTTTTTAATTTATAAAAAATATATCTTTTAACATGATGAATATAAAAGTATTCATAGTGGTTATTTTGATAGAATTATTACAGATAAATTCATTCTTTCTACCTTTCTGTTTCTTTTTCCTGATTTTATTTAATAAATATTCACAACTTTTTCTTCAAACGACATAATAATCTTTCTTCCTTCCTTTCTTTTTTTTTTTAATCAACTGTTTCCTGTTACTAAGAAACAATGCCCAGCCAGGGAAGAGGGCAGCTAGCTGATTCACCTCCTTGTGGCTGAATGAGACAGTGCAGCCTGTAGTCCTGAGTTGCAGATGGGTAAGAGTTCCTGGGACTGGGGGTCAATCATGGACAGATTTAGGGCCTCATTCCTGCTCCAGAGTCACACAGAGAATCATTGCCTATTAGACAGTGAAAAGAAGAATCTGAAGCATCATAGCTTATGTGAACTCTGGCAAGACACTTAAGCTTTCTCGGCTTTCTTCATTCAGTAAAAATACAAAATGGTAATGATGTCGTCTCTGTGAGAGGTGATTGAAGAATGAAATGGTATGGGGTTACAGTAATTTTGGAGATGTGTTTTATTTTACCAGTTAAGGTCAAATCATTTTCCAAAGTAGTTGTACCACCTGTGATATGTAAGAGTTCACTTTGCGTCCTATCCTCACCAACACTTGGTGTTCTCAGATTTCTTCATTTTTGTCAACCATGGTGAGAGTAAAATAGTATCCTATATTCATGTCAATTTGTATTTCCATGATTACTAGTTACAGAGAATATCATTAGAATATCATTTTATGTTTATTTCCATGCATGTTCCCTTTTCTGTGACATGTCTATGGCTTTTCCTCATTTTTTGTTACTGGGTTCTGCATCTTTTTTCTTATTAACTTATAAGAGTTCTCAAAATAGCCCAGATGCTAACCAGTTGTCACACACATGTGCTGAAACCTTTTCTGCACAGTCCACAGCTTTTCTTTTCACTTTATGGTATCTTTTGAGAAGTTCTTAATATATTTGAATACTGTGCACATTATTGACTTTTGTATGTTGATCTTATATCTAGCAACTTTGCTGAACAAGATTCTCTTGGGTTTTCTATGTAGAGGATTATATAGTCTGTGTATATTAACATCATTGTGGTTTTTATTCCAATTTTGTACTTTATATTTATTTTTCTTATCTTTGTGCACTGTTTAGGAACTTTGGGACATACAAGGGATGACACTGATATATCTGTCTGATTTGGGAAAGAATGAGTCTAACATTGTACCATTGAGTATGATATTTGTTGAAAATATGGCTTATCATGGTAAAGAAGTTCTCTACTATTGTTACTTTACTAAAAGATATTGTTTTCTTATTTCACGATCATGTTGATTTTTATGATTTTTCTGCATTTATTGAGAGAACATGTTTGTTTTTCCTCCTTTAATCTATCAATGAGTTAAGTTATATTAATAACTTTGCTAACATTAAGCCACTCTTACATTCCTGGGCTGTATCTTGCTGTTGCTTCATGTGGATGTTTGTGTACATTCATATCACTCTCTAGAAAGTCACCTATTTTAAAATAAACTCATGATACTCTCCTACATGCTAAAAAAAAAAAAGAAAAAAAAGTCTTACTGCTTATATAGCTTTGTCCCTTGTTTCATTCCTAATATTGTATTTTCCTTTTTCGAGACAGTGTCTGGCTATGTTGTCCAGGCTGGCTTGGAACTTGCTATATAGTATAGTTCCTGCTGGCCTTGAATTCATGATCCTCCTGCCTCAGCCTCCCAAATGCTGGGATTGTGGGCATGTGCTGCCATGCCCACCTGGTTTGTAATTTTAGTAATGAGTTCATCTTTAGAATGGCTTTTCTCTCCATAGGAATCCTATGTCCTCTGGTTCTAGAAGAGTCTCTGGGAAGCACTTTTGAATCTAGTTCATCTGGGTGAGTGAGGGGTTCCATTAAATCCAAGACCTATTTTTACATTAAATTCTTAGCTCAGCATCTCCCCTCTCCTCTGTTGTAAATTTAGACTCTGCTCCTAAGGATAGCTCAATCTTTGCCCTTGGGTTCTGAAGGAGACATTTCCCCTTCCCTCCAGAGTGTCTGGACAGAGGTAAATGTCCTGCAAATTTCTTGAGTAGGTGGTTGGCAAGTTTCTGACCTGTTATGCATGGAGGGGTCTCAGTGCCAACTTCTGGCTTTACTATGGCCCCAGGCTATTTCTTCCTGTCCTTGGGTTGGGATTAAAAATCTAGACTTGAGTTACAATGGCCCATACGTGGATCCAATTCTCCCTGGTGCTTGGTGTTGGTTTATGTACCCAAGGCCCCGCATTTGCGTTCCCTGGAGACTCCTTTCTTCTAACTCAACTATGCGTGTTACAACCTTCTTAGGAGCTGGTGGCTGGATGAGCACGTGTTAGCTGAGCTCACTCTGGTGCCCAAATTAGATGCCTCCAGTTCAGGACATATTTTTCATCCCCTTCTCTTTCCTAGCAGTAGAACCAGACGGCTCCATCACCCCCAGCCCATGTTAGTGGGTGGAGAAGAGATCTTCTCTCTATTCTTCTGCTTGTCCACAATGGGCCACACTGACCATGAATGATTTCTCCAGTGTGCGTGTGAACATATATTTGTGTGTGTGTGTGTGTGTGTGTGTGTGTGTGTGTGTATGTGTGTATGTGTATGAACTTTAAAAATTAACAAATATTTAATTTTTATACATTTTAAATTTAACTTACAAATTAACAAAAGATGATCCACATTTAAAGAACCATATATTCCAGCCCTCCATATTCACAGATTCTACATCCACAGATTCAACCTAACTGTAGATTTGGCAATATTTTTTAAAAATGGTTTCTGTATTGACTATTTACAGACTGGCGAGGTGTTATCAGTAATCTAGAGAAGATTTAAAGTATTCAGGAGGATGTGTGTAGGTTAGATGGAAATGCTGTGCTGGTTTATATTAAGGACTTGAGCATTCCTGGATGTTGGGAACCCTTGGGGGCCCTGGAATCCATCCCCCCCCCCAACAAGACACTGAGGGAGAACTGTATATCTGCTTTAAACCAGAGGAGCTCCGTGGCAGAGTTGGCGGACAGGGAGTTCCCTCCCCTTTCCATGGGATGGCTTTTCCCTGCTTCTTCCTGGGGCATCAGCCAGCCTGCCGCAGGCTTCTGCACGCTTCTATTTTTGTCCTGCCATTTGACTGTGTCCCATATACTCTGCTAAGCAGAGTGCTCAGCTCCGTGGTTTAATGGATGACTGGCCTCAGTCTGCAAATGCCCAGGTCACATGGAGCTCGACAGGCCATTATCAGTGCCCTCAAGCCCCATGGATTTCAGCCCAAGGTGGAGAGAGCAGGAATGAGGGGGAGGCTGCCAAGGGAGTCACAGGGGATGAGGGAGGGAGTGGGGGTGGGGCAGCAACCCCGGGAAGGGCGAGCCAGGAAGACAGACATGTGCGTGGAGTCAGCTTAGAGCCAGCTCTTGGGGGCTATCCACTTGTTTTCTCACCTTTACTGGCTTATGATCCCCAACCTCAGCCCCAAGCTAGACCAGCTGGGAGCTAAACTGGGCCTCACCCCCTTGAGAAACAGCTTTGTTTTTGTTCTAGTTTTTTTCAGTGCTAGGATTGAAGAACCCTGTGCCTTGAGCATACTGAGCAATCGCTTTACCACTGAACGGCACCCCAGGCCTGAACAAGAGCTCTTTTTTTTTTTTTTGTACTGGGGGTTGAATCCGGGGCCTTGCCCTTGCATGCTTTGCAAGTGCTGGACTACTGAGCTGCACCTCCAGCCCATTTTTTTTTTTTTTTTTTTTTTACTTTTTGAGACAGGGTCTTGCTAAGTTATGCAGACTGCCTGGTCTCGAACTTGCCATCCTCCTGTCTCTGCCTCCCAAGCCGCTGGGATTACAGGCATGCGCCACCATGCCCGGTGCAGAGCTCTTAAATTTTTATTATAGTCTTTCTTCATTATTTCATTTCTCCACCTTTACCATGATCTGAACTGTATCTTCTGACCATCTGACCCACAGAGACTGTGACATACCCAGGAGCCTGGGAAAGCACTGCTTGAGTCATTAGCCAAGAGGGGGAACTTCAGCAGTTTGTTGACTGAATGCATTGACCCTGACCTTTGTCTTGCCAAATGTTTTCATATTGGAATTGTGACCTCATTGGCTCTTTTGAACAAGCCTAGGAAGATGGTGCTGTGACATCGGTCCTGTCAGATCTCAGAAGCTAAGCAGGGTCGGGCCTGGTTAGTACTTGGATGGGAGACCACCTGGCAACACCAGGTGCTGTAGGCTTGGGAGATGGACCCAGCAACCCACTCCCAAAAATCAATCCTCCATTGAAAACCCTATGAATAGCAGAGAAGCACTGACAATAGTGTTTCGCCTGTTGTATGCAGAGTCGCTATGAGTTGGATACCGACCAGCACCTAACAACAACAACAACAAAGGAAGATGGCATTATGGGTGGCATGACACATCTCTCAAGGAAGAAAACAGAACCTGAGAGGGGTGCTCTGGACCCGGGAGGCCAAGACCAGTGGGATTTGAACTCGTGTCCTACAGGACATGAGTCTCCACCTGCGTTCCTGCTATTTAACCCCAAGAGGCAGGGGCTTCCCAGGCAGACCCCAGAAAGGAGCCTGGGGGCCACTCAGCCAGGAAGTGTCATTCCCAGGAGGGGAGTCAGAGGCACCCCAAGCCGAGGGGCTCCTGGCCACCCCCCCAGGCTGGATCGGCCCTCCTTGTAAGGAAGCAGGGTGAGGCTGCTGCTGCCCCCCTGGGCTCCGCCCCCTTTCCAGGCCCGTGCTAGCTGGCTGGCTTGCCCAGCGTGGCTCAGCAGGCGCCTTGGGTGATGAGTGTCTGTCCTCCTGCCGCCTGTACAGAGGCGTTCATCAGGAGGGAGACAGCAGGTCCCATCGGGAGGGAAGAGCAGGAGTGGAGGGAATCCATAAGGAAGAACGATGGCTCTGTCCTGTGCCTCCCACGTGCTTCCCTCCCCAGAGGCCGCGGGATGGAAACCCCCTATGTGTGGCTTTGATATTAATTGATCTTGAAGCTGGGTGAACCCAGCAGTGCCCCCTTAATGGTCAGCCATTGCCTGCTGGTGCTGGCGCTGCCCACAAGCTCTCAATCAATGCACAGCTCAGCTTGTTCTCCCTGCCCCTGTGCTGGGACCCACTTTTCAGGTGGGAGAGGCAGGAAGCGGGGCCCCGCCAGGACCTCAGACCCACCTCTCTGCCGAGCAAAAATTCCTAGCTGCCCCCACCTTGAATGCCTTTGAATCTGAGCTGAAGCCCAAGAGGTTCGAATAGCATCATCAACCACTCACACTTTAGTCTGAAGGCTCAGAGGCCTGTTCTCCATGAACATAGTCACAGCACCTGCTTCAGGGCCATGGTGAGGAGCGCAGGAAGTGATTCGTGCTGGGAACCAGCCCACACCTGGCTCTGTCATCAGCTGCTATTGAAGTTGAGCTCCGGCCCTGGCCCTCTGCCCCCAGCTGGCTTGCATGACTGCCGCCAGCTAGCTTCTCTCGCCTGCTAACTTGCGTCCCTCTGGGGCCCTCCGCCTTCCCGCCTGGGAGCCCTCCGTGATCCTCCCCAGTGAGGTGATCCTCAACATCATACCTCTCATCGTAGGGTGTGGGGGGCTTGGCACAGAGCCTGGCACATGGCAGCTGCTCCCGCCTCAAGCTTCTGGGTTTCTGGTGAGAGCAGACTACAAGCAGAACACAGGGGCAAGGTGGGAAGTCTTCAGAGACAGCAGTGCAGGGCGGTGGATGGTGCAAAGGCCCAGAGGCCTCCAGCCAGCACCACAAGCCTGGTGCTGAGCTCAGGGGTGGGGACATGGGTGGGGACACCAGGCCTAACCCCTACACCTGAGAATTGAGCCCTCAGGATGCTAACACCCCCTGCCTGGGGCCCTTTCCTTTGTGCCTTCAGGGAGGGACCACCAACACCCTCAGAGTGAAGAAAGCCAGTGGGTTGGAAGGACCCACCAGGTGCTTGTTCAAACCTAGGATGGTGTCCCAGGAAGTCACAGAAGCCCGGAGATTCCTCAAGCAAATCCACCCTGGATTCAAATCCCAGCCCCACCCCTGACCTGCTGAGAGACCTGGGCAAGTCACTTCCTGTCCCTGTACCTTACCTTCTGCATCTACACAGAGGCAGTACAAATAGACGCCCCTTCGTGGAGAGGCGTGCCCATCCAGGTCCGCCCTGCACAGAAGCCCCCTCCGCCTTGCTCTGACCACTACCTGTGCTTGAACCTGTGTCAGGAGCAGGGTGGAAGCAAGAACCCCCTCTGTGGCAAGCTGTGTCTGCAGGTGGGTAGGATTCCTGACACAGATGCCAAAAAGGGGCTCCACCCATACCCCGCAGAGCCGCCCCAGCTGGCAGGGCTCTTGCAAGGCAGGCTCTGACCTTGTCTAGGGCTCAGGCAGCAGCTAGCCCCGGCAGATGAGGCAATAACAAAGCGGGATAGGGGGCCACCATCCCCCAAAGTGAGGAGGGCAGTGGGGCGGAGCCTAGGGGCTGTGATCCCGTCCCACCACACAGCACTCCAGGCTGCCGCTTGGTCTCACCCTGGCTGTGGGAGGGCCCCTGACCTTCACGTCTTCCAGATGCAGAATCGAGGCTCAGACAGGTCTGAGGTCTCGGGGACAGCCTGAGGGCACATAGACAGTGAGATGTGGGGCCTCTGGCCTGGCTACTGTGGCCATAGCGCTCATGGTGGGTCCTTAATTCCTCCTGGACAGGAGTCCTTCGTAGCCAGGGAGGTGGGGGTGTGGGGTGTGGATGGCTGGTTCAGACCTAGGGAGAAGGTCCACCCCCTGCTATGGGTGCTCTCAGGGGAGCTGAGTTGAAGGTGTGGGGAAAGCAATCGGGCTGACCTGAGGCAGAAGGCAAGAAAGAAAGAAGGCGCTTTCCGTGCACAGAGTGACCCCCCAGGAAACGGCGCCCCACAGGAAATTGGTGCAGGCCCTCCTGACGGCATGGTGCTCAGCCCACCCCCAGCAAGCCCTGGGCTCCATCAAAGACGCGCCTCATGTCCTGCGAAGATGGAGTGGCCTTGGCACTGCGTATCGGCCACCAGGGCAACTGTGTGCTCCTCCCACAGGGCAAGGGGAAGCCAGCCAGGGCCCCTTAGGTCTCTGAGGTGAAGAGGTGGGAATGAAAGTTACCCAATGGGAACAGCCACGGATTTTGAGACCAAATGAGACCTTTGCAAGAAGCCACCTCCCCCTAGGACCCTGGTTGGGGGTAGTGGGTGGGGGGAGTCTGGACATGCCAGCACATGGGGAAGGTGCTATATTCAGGCTCACAGCACTTACTGCCAGGATGGTGGCCCCAGTGCCATCCTTGGCAGGACCTCTGTTTGGAGAGCAAGTTCTGCCCAGGTATGGGTGCTGGGGGACACTCTGAGAGACAGGGGAGTGCCAGGTACAGTGAGGAGCCAAGAACAGAATGAAGCACCTCTGAGCCTTAAGCCTCTGACTCTGGCCTGCTGAGGGCCATGGGGAACAGGATGGTAATTAAGTGTGCAGGGTCCCTGAACTTAAATAGAACTTAAATAGTCACCAAGCACATGTGTGGTCTTGGACAAAACGTTTAACTGCTCTGAACCTCCACATGCTCATCTGTGAAACATGAGTTATTTCAAAAGGTTTTCAGAAAACTAAGTTTTGACAAAAATGTGGGGAAATCGGAACCCTCATATTTTGCTGGTTGTTGTTGATAGGTGCTGTTGAATCAGGTCTGACTCATAGAGACCCTATGTACAACAGAAAAAAACATTACCCAACACTATGCCACGCACACAATCTTTTTACATTTGAGCCCATTGTTGCAACCACTGTGTTTCTTCTTATTTTGAGTCCTGCCACATCAGCAACTGGAGGTCCCCAGGGCTTTACTCCATTCCCATCATTAAGTCTACTTTGAGGAGGTGACTCTTCCCCAGTCATTTCTTAAATGCCTTCCAGTCTGGGAGGCTCATTTTCCATCACTATATTGGACAATGCTTCTCTGCTGTTCAGAGGGTTTTCAATGGCTAATTGTTTTGGGAGTGGGCTGCCGGCTCCTTCTCCCTAGTGTGTGTTAGCCTGGAAGCTCCCTAGTCTGTGTTAGTCTGGAAGCTCAGCAGAAATCTGTCCACCATGAGTGGCCCTGCTGGTATCTGAGATAGCCGTGACATAGCTTTCAGCATCACAGTGACACATAAGCCCCCACAGCACAAGAAGCTGACAGACACAGGAAAGATTTTGCTGGTAGGAATGTAAAATGGTGCAGTCATGGTAGAAAATAGTTTGGTGGGGCCTCAGTAAGTTACAGGTGGAGTTATCATATGCTCCAGTGATTCCATGCCTAGAGAAATACCTAAGAGAATTGAAAGCAAGTGTTCCAAAAATACCTGTACACAAATATTCATAGCGGCATTATTCATAATAGCCCGAAGGTGAGAACAACCCAATTGTCCACCAGCTGATGAATGGATAAACCATGTGGTCTATCCATACAGTGGAATATTATTCAGTCAAAAAAAGGAACAGCGTGCTGGCACATGCTATGCCATGGAGGAACCTTGAAAACATTCTGTTGAATGACAGAAGTCAGACAAAAGGCCACATACTGTATGATTATGACCCCATTTATATGAAATATCCCTAAAGGGCAAGATCACAAGGACAGAAAGTAGACTGGAGGTTGCCAGTGTCTCAGGAAAAGGGAGGATAGGGAGTGACTGCTTAATATGGTGCATTTCCTTTTTGGGTGATGAGACTGTTCTAGATAGTGAAGGTTGCAGAGCATGTGAATGTATTAAATGGCCCAGACCTGTACACTTTGAGATGGTTAAGATGGGAAACTTTCTGTATAATAACCCCCCTAAAGACTGTACATATTTATATGGAAGAGCAGGATTCACCTCAGTTTCAGTGGCGCTTTTTACAAGTGTGTGCATGTGAGCGGTGAGGGGGAGGAGAGGAGTCGGGGATCCGAGGGACTAGAAGTGAAGTGCGCAGCCTAGGGCGGGGCAGTCGCTGCTCAGTAAAGCTGAACTTCCCTTAGCTCTGCCTCTCCAGCCAAGCCCTGCCACAGGCCACATCATCCTGCAGCCCTGGGAGGCAGGAGGGTCAGGTCTTCCAGGTCTTACACCTGGGCCCTGGGGACCTGCTGCCTCCCAGGGGATTTAGAGACCAGACCCCAGAGATGGAACTTGCCTCAAAGGCTCTGTTAACTGCCCTCTGGAGCTGTGTGATTAGCATCCAGGGACACAGGCTTCTTGGGCAAGGACAGAACCACAAAGGGCACTGATTTCAGTGACACTGGAATGAGTGCTTTTCAACAAGCAGGTTGGAAATGCCACTCAGTGGCCCTGGTCTAGTAGAGCAGCTGGAATGGTTCCGCTGCTGCTAGCAGCACTGGGGACAAAGCAGATGCTGGAGGTGAGTCATAAATGCCACCAAAGCACACAGCACCCCTATCTGGGAACATCTGGGAAGGCTTCCTGAAGGAGGCAACACCTGCCCTGACCCCCCTACGTCATCTAGTCCTTGCCTGGAGAATAGCTTCTGTTTTGGATAAAGGGAAAGAAGGGATTTAGAAGAGTCAGACCTTATGCTAGACATTTGGTTACATTTTCCTTTTCCACATTCCAAGGGCTCAGAAAGCACATAGGACTTCTTGGGTTCAGATCTTGGCTCTAGCACTTTTGAGCTGGATGACTTAGGGCCAGTCACTTGACCTCTCTGTGCTTCGTCTCTCCATCTCTAAAATGTGGTTCATGGTAATGACCTCACAGACTTGCTCAGCAGTTGGTTGGACAAGGGCAGCAGGGCACTTGGCAGGTGTGCCAGCAGCTGTCATCACCATGGCGTCCACTCCCTTGCAGATGGTGGCTATCAAGCCAGGGTCACTGGCACAGTGGTCTATAAGGACACACTGGTGTCACTTTTTCCCAGCCACAAACTCAAGCTGAACCGAGTCCAGATGTGACAGAGTGGGCGGGGTGGGCTCTGTGTCCACAGCACCAGAAAGACCAAGTGAACAGATGTGGGCATCCCGAGGACCTCTGGCCGCGTGACATCTGTCGTCTCCCTTTTAATTTCATCATCACACAGACCCTGTGTAATATCTGCTCTATGCTTTGCTTTAGAATTAAGGAAACTGAGGCTCAAAGACCCCAAATCACTCATCCAACATCACACAGAGTGATGGAGCTCCAGATCGCCCATGGCATCTGTCCGCTGCCCAGATGGCAAGAGAGGGGCCTGTGATTAACTGCTGCCTGTGTTCAAATTCCCGAGCCAGTGCTCAACAGCACAGATTCTGGATTCCTGCTCAGAACATGAACGTGACAGCAAGGTGTGCCACCAAGGGCACAGACGCAGGAAGCTTGCTGGGCTTTGCACGTGCTGTGCACCCAGTAAATCTTAGCTTCGAGATGACTCTCGTTGCACCTCCTCTTCGCAGGAGAGCCACCAGCGACCCGGCTGCCAAGGGAGGCTGTCCCTCCCTGGGGGCAGATCTCTGCCCAGCTCCTAGCCCTGGCCCCTGAGGGCACTGCCAACCCCGCAACTTGGGCTCCCTCACCCAAGTCAGGGTCTCCCTTCCACTCAGCTGTGTCCCCCACCCCAGCTGTAGGGAGGGGAACTCCTGGTGCAGCATCTCCCCAGTGGCTTAAGATCCCCCATAGGAGAGCAGTTCCAACACTGCCTATGCAGGGAGCCACCCACTCGGGCTGGCTGGAGGCTGGCTCCCTTCCAGGCAAGAACAGCACCTTCTGCTCCACCCCAGCTGTCACCCACCCTGTGTGACAGCCACTGCAGTCGCCCTCCATGAGATGCCTGGGCCAGGACAGCCCCCACAACATCCTCGGCCAGCTGTGACCCAGGAAGCCTGGGGCTGAGCATGGGAACCCCTCACCAAACCCCTCATCAGCCAACAGCACCACACCAGAAGAAGTTCGCCCAAGGTCGTGCCAGTTACCTCCCGTCACCGCCTCCTCCTGCTGATTCAGTTCACTCTGGAATCACAGCCTCCTTAGGAGCTGAAATTGCTCCAGTAACCAGGGCGAACCCGGGGTCTCTAACCTGCTCTACCTTTTCCCTTGATCCTCTCTAAGCAGCAGCATCTCCCAGTCTTTGGCCTTCAAGAGACCTGGGTTCAAATCTTAGCTTTGCCACTTACTAAATGGGTGACTGTAGGCATGCTAAATCTCTAGGCACCTCGGCCTCCTCAGCTATAAAGTTCCCTTTAGTGGCATCAATGACAATACCAAAGCCACCCCAAATCTACCCAACAACACTGTTCTTATGTCTATTTTAGCAGTGAGGAAAGCTGAGCGAGGGCGAGCCAGTACTTGGTCAAGGAAAACCCTCCACCAGATGGGTTGACACAATGTCTGCCACAATGGGCTTAAACATGAATAAAATCATGTGCCTGGCACAGAATTAGGAAGTGTTTCATTCTGCTGTGAGTCGGACCTGACTCGACGGCATCTAACAACAACATAGATAGCTTACCCCTAGCAGTGGAGGTGAGGGGGTTCTCCTAACACACCAAGAAAGTGGTGCCCTCTTCTTGCCATCCTGGGGTCTCCTCATCACTGGGACCCATCACAGTGAAGCTGCAGGGAGCTCCGGGGAGAGGGGGTTCACAGTGACAGTTACCAAGGTGGTCGTCTGCAGTTGCTGTGAGCTGCCTCTCTTTTGCGGACTCTCTGGGGCAGTTTTTAACATGTCTGTTACCAGTGAGGGACCTGCTTTTGACCTGCTCCACTTGAATGCCAAGGACCTGTACGATGGGTAATTGTAACTTCAACTTTGAGGCCTAGGGGTCCTGGGCCGACAGAGTGTCGGGAACAAAGCTGGTATCAGTGGCCCCTGATCAACCACGTGACCTTTCACTTCAGCTCAGCCTCTGCTCCCAGGAGGGGCAGGGCAGTATCATTGGAGGGTGGTGTCAGGCTGGCCCCAAAGCCCCAGGAGGCACTGATTCACAGAGCGCAGCACCCTCCCCTCACAATCTGAGGTCACATCTAATGTTCTTTGACCTCCCGGGACACCGGCTGTGACCTCGGCAGGCAGCATTGCCAGGGTTCAGGGAATACACAAGCCAGTCCAGAGACCAGCCTGGGGCCGGCAGGGGCCGCTGCCCTCTGGCTCCTGGCTGGTGCACACGGTGGACAGGTGGGCAGCCCTGAGCACAGCTGGGGTCCCAGTCCCTGGAGAAACAGTGGCTCTTGTCTGAGCCACACACACTTAGTAAGGGCCTGAGCAGGGATGTGACCTCAGCTGTGCATGGCTCCACAGCACACACTGTAGTGAGACAGAGTCTGGGCTGCCCGTGTTCACGCCCACATTCAGGTCCCAGTGGCACCACTCAAGATCCTTCATCCTTCTTGGTCTTGCTTTTCTCAAGGGAAAGGCAAAGTGAAGAAAGAGTGCTTGATTCCTTGGACCGCTGGGAGTGCGGGCCGGAAGGCATTCAAGATGGTATTTGCTTCTAGCAGGTTGTGAGTGCTCCCCACTCCCCTTTTTACCCAGAAAGTTAGTTCACTGCTCTCAGTGATCTGCACCCATCCAAATCCAGCCACCCCTCACCCAGCCAGGGCCGCCTCCTCCTTAACTTTCTTCCCTCCCTTCGGCTGCTGCACTGCCCTGCTCTGCCAGTCCTTCCCCAGATCGCTGGTCTCTCTCCCTCCCCTTCTTCTCCCTCTGCTGAAATGTTGCCTGCACAGTGAGGCCTCTCCTGAGTCCCCCCTCTGCAAATGGCAGCTCCACCCAATCCCACACTCTCCAAACCATGCCCCAGCTCTGCCCTTCCAGCATCTTCACCCTGCCCTGCCACTAACTATAAGTTGCATTTCTCTAGCATATTTATGACCTGCCCCCCTGTATAGAATGTTACTCCTAAGGGAACAGGATTGATTTCCTTTGCTGTTTTATTCTTAGCTATATCCCCAGTGGTCCTCAACAGCAGGCCATTTTGTTCCCAGGGGGATATCTGGCGGTGTCTGGGGACATTTTTGTTGTCACAAGCCCATGTGTTTGTGTGTGTGGGGGGGTGCTACTGATATCCAGTGGGTGGAGACCGGGGACATTAGTGCACATACTATCACATACAGGCCCACCTTCCCGCCACCAAACACAGGCATAACCAGCCCCCAATATCCAGCCAATGGCACCACAGTGGTATCCTCAGGAATAGCTCAGCAGTTGGCAGGTGCATAGCAGGGGCTCAGTAAAAGCTTGAGGTGAGAAACAAGGAGATGCCATCTTCACTGCCACCGTCATTACTGGTTAAGAACAGATATGGTTGAGAACAATCCTTAAGAAGGGTTCCTTTGGGAGCTCATGGCCAATGGGTCACATGGGTGGCTGGTGATGTCTCCCCTCTGGTCAGGTGCTGCCCTCTGGAGCACACAGAATAGCAGCAAACTGCTCACAAGTTCACGTGTCAGGCGCCTGAGAGCCCCAGCGATGCGAGCCTGCCCCTCGCCCAACGCACCCCCACATTGGAACACTCAGGACCTCCACCAGACATCCCAAGGGTGACCCCCATGGGATCCCTGCGTCTCCAGCCTCGCTCAGCCCAGGAGCCTCTGTGCTGTTTCTGCTTCTCTCCAGAAAGGTGACAGGAGGGATGCAGGGGCAGGGGGAGCATAGGTGTTGACCCTTGCACAGCCTGGAGAGGTGACACATCGTCATTCTGCAGATCTGATGAACTGCCACTGACAATTTTCAACAGCCAGTGCGACGGCTTAGGCTCTGAACGCAAAATGCACCTCTTGTAAGACAAGAACTGCCCTCTTGGGCCTGGCTGGCATCAAGGCGAGTGGGGAGCTGCGGGAAAGGGAAAGGGGGCACTCACTGCGGGGCTTGCTTTACCTCCCGCAGGGCTGCCCAGGCCCCGCCCCAGCCAGCCTGCGCCCTTCCCTGGAGAACCCCAAGTTGGCAAAGGCCCAGTTCTCTCTGCTGCTCTCCCCAGCCTTGGCTTCCTGCCCCTCTAGTCTCCCGTCATTGCCCTCTTCTCTCCAAGGCCCCGAGAGCTTCTGAACCAGTCAGGGGTGCTAAGGGTTAGTAGCTGACAGAAGCCGGTACAAGGCCAAGAGCCACAGGACTGAGCATCTCACGCTGGCACATCAGGCATCAGCCGGCTGGGCTTGGGGGAAAAGGACAACATGTGGTGGCCAGTGGCCTGAAGTCCTATGTAGCTGGTTCCAGCTCTGCTGGGGAGTAAGACTGGCCCCATGCCTAGGATGGGATGAGTCCGCCCTTGTCAAATGACTACCTGGTATCAACCAGGAGCCTGCATGGGGCAGGCCCAGGATGTCCCAGCTAGAAGCCTGGGACAGCAGTGGCAGCTCCCCCAGGGGCACGGCTCCACAGAGACTGGCTCACAACGCCTCAGCCTCACTTCCTGGGGCTCTGAGCTCAATCTGGAAGCCACATCATGCTTCCCTGCTGAGAACACACAAGGCATCCTCGCTGCATGGTCACCTCCCTCAAGTCCAAGTCTAAGAGTCAGGCTGGGGCTGGGAGGACCAGAGGTACAGCAGCCCACCCTGGACAGGTCCATGAGCAGGACACTGTCATCTGTGACCTTCCTTTGTTCTCACAACACCTGCCTGCCTTGTTTTACACCAGAGGAAACAATCTCCAAGCAGTTCAATGACTGGGCCAATATCACCCAGTTAGTTGGTGACCCAGCTGGGTTGGCACCTGCATTTTCCACTACAACCTAAGGCCAGCCTCTTCCGGCCAAGTGAGACCCCCATTTCCTGCCCCTTGTTATGAAACTCTCCCTCCTCAGCCTGCCATTGGCCAGTGGGGCCGGGGCAGCCACCAGCACTCTGGGGTCCTCACATAGCTCAGTCCACCCCTGGCAGGGCCATTTCCCATCCGTTTGTTACACCAGACAGGTGGACACGGTGGCCCTCCATACACAAAGCCGGCAGGGCATCATTGCCTTCCCCATGACAAGAGGTGTGTGTGTGGGGGGGGGAGTCTGGGGTGGGGAGATGCCAAACACAGATTTCACCATTTTTAGGCCCCCAAGGCCTCCCCGTGGATGGGGCCCCCTCAGCTGTCCCCAGGCGGGAAGTTAGCAGAGAAGCAAGGCACAGCTGGGGGGCCTCAGGCAGGCAGGAGACACCAGCACCAGGAACTGGCTGGCTATGTGCCCAGCAAAGAGGGGAAATGGATCTGTCACAGAATGCCTGTGGTCCTGAGATGCCCTGAAACCAGGATATTGCATGCAGGCCACAGTCCCCCCAAATTACCCCCTCAGGGCAGGCCACAGTCCCCCACCTTTACCAGCCCCTTCTGCCCCCCACCAGGGCAATCCAAGCTGTTCATGCATCAAGCTCAGGGGTCTGTGGAAGGATAGAACTGGGCTTGTGACAGCGTGGTTGGGGTCCTAGCTTGTGTTCCCTGGGATGGAGGTGGACAGAGCTGCCTGGGGAGTCTGCGTGTAGGGCTGTCTCTCAGTCCCACTTGTGGATGATGCCCTAGTGCCTGCTGTCTTGGGCACTGACAATCCAGGGCAAAGCAGGCACTCCTCTGGACATTCATAGAAGGGGACATCAGTGTGTCCACACTGTCAGATGAGAGTGCACAGCCATGCTCCTCAGTCAGAACCTGAGCCTCTGTGCGTCTCGGCCAGGTACCAGGGGAACTGCTTTCAAATCTCTTCCAGTCCCAGGAGAGGGTAATGTGATTTCGGTTAAATCTTGTAACAAGCTGCATCTTCACAATTGCCAAATTGGGATGAGGGCAAAGAGAGGAAGCAATTAACACGGGGCAATCTGGAGTGGCTGGGGCATTTTGTGGTGCGCGCACAGGGGTTGCTAATCACATTGAGCATCTGCTGCAGTGGCCTCACCCCTTTATCCCGGCGTGGGCACCTCTGCTGAGTGGCACCCCGCAAAGCCCTTTTCTCCTACCAGCGGGCCCCAGGCATCCTCCACCAGTGTCGCCGCCAGGCAGGAGGAGACCGGGACAGGCAGACGTTCCCCAGGAAGGTGGACGGGTGACTCGTGGGCCGCTACGACCCTCTGGGGAAGTGACAGCCCCCGACCTGCTGTGATGAGCGGGGACTTCCACGGACGGTCCCCGCTCAACAGGTGACGGTGGGCTTTCCTTCCCTGCGTTATCCGGATCGCTCCTGCCAGCCCCATTCAAGGCCGTCGTGGGAAAATCTGGCCTCGACTTTAGAGTGGGCAAAGTGCCCAGAAGCATCTGCAAAGAGGGGGCGCCATCGCCTGCCCCCTCAGTTTTACGCCCGCGCGCGCACCCACACGAGCACACACACTCGCACACACACGCCGCTCCCTCTTTCCAGGATGCACGCACTGGTCCTGCCCTGGCCACGCGGCAGTGGCCGAGTCACCGCGGGGGACTGTCCCCGTCCCGATCCCGTCTCCCGCTCTTCCTGGCTCTTACCTCGCCCGCGCGGCAGCGACCCCGGCCCCGGGGTGGATGTCCCTCTCCGGCTGCGCGCGGGACGGGAGGCTCCACGCAGGCTGCCCGGCTCCCGCCCAGTCCGCTCCGCTCCAACCGCTCGGCGCCACTGATCGCTGCAGCCGCCGCTCGCGCCCAGGGCCCAGAGAGGGCGGGGTCGGGGGTGGAGCCTGGGCGGGGCCTCCCCGCCCTCGTGCTCCGGGCGGTGGGTGGGCTTTGGGACCCTGCGGATGCTGCCTTCCACAGAAAGGTGAGCCCTGGAGGCACCTCGTCGGGGTGCCAGGGGAAGAGGCTGAGGCTCAGGTGGAGGAGGGGAGACTTTCCTGGCCTCGCTGTTGGGCCAAGAACACCTGCCTTGAGTCAGGGTCACATTATGGTGCTACCGGCTGCTGCTGTAGCTGTGGACTGCTTTCTAATAACCATGATGATGACCTCGAGGAAGATAACGACGACCTCACCAGCTGGCATTTATGGAGCACTTACTGTATGCTAGGCACCTGTCAAAGCACTTTGCGTGTATCAAGTAATTTAACCCTTAGGACAATCCCATTTCGCAGAGAAGAACACTGAGGCACAGGCCTGGATGGAGGTTCCTGAGGCCACGCCTGGGCAACGGCAGAGCCAGGATGGCAGCTCAAGTCTGTCTGGCTCCTGGATCTGTGCTTTTTAAGCCCCACCCTGATTTTTTCCTGTGTGCCATTAAGCAAAAAATTTTGCCCCTCTAAACTAAAACTATACGTGGTGGCACTTAACATTTTCGAACTTCTTTCCATAGCATCTCTATCTCTTTTATTCTGTAGTCCCTGGGCATGCAATATGTAAGTGCTCAATAAATATTTGCCAGTCGATGTCTGATTCCAAAGCTGCTTCTGGAGCCAGGGTGGCCGGCAGAACCTAAGGCTTGAATATCTGCCCACCTCCATTTCTCTTAAATGGCCACTGATGCCTTTCTCCACTTTGCACACCTGGCAGTGCAGCCTGGCAGCACTTGCTGTATGTGGGAAGGGGGCCCTGCAAGGGTGGCAGCTTGGCCAGCTAAGCCACAGGGGGCTTCCAGCAAAAGGTCCGGAAAGCCCCTCCAGGCTGCCAAGTGGTCAAAGATGTGGAGCAGGTGTAGGTTTGGGGGCAAAAGTAGGTTGCCAAATACTGCGAACATCAGCAGTGAGCATGTTGTTGTTGTTAGGTGCTGTCCAGTCGAGTCTGACTCATAGCGACCCTATGTACATACTTGCTACAAACTGTAAGGCAGCAGCTTTGCAGAAGCCCTTCTGTGGTCAAAGCCTCCTGACCGGACCTGGTGGGGAGAGAATGCTACCCGTGCATGGGACCATGTACAACTAGGATAACCGAAGCATTTTGGAAAGGATAGACCAGCTTTCTATTAGAAGCGCTTTGGGCCTAGAAGATTCTCAAATCTTTCTCTCTTTTTCCACCTAAGCCAGGAGTGCTCCTCTTCAACCCTGAGAATTCCTTGGTTGGGGACCCCTTGCCCCATGGACAGGTGTCCGCATCTCTCAACTGGCTTGGGTGCCACAAATCGCAAATTCTTAACCTCCATCTCTCTCACACTCTTCCAAATGTGCTAATTCCTTCTGCTTTGGTGTGTCCTGTTCAGTTTGCTCCCTCTGACCCAAGAATTAGTTTCTCCCTCTTTCTCTGGTCCCAGGAGCCTCACTCACCAGGATGGCAATGATGAGTTTACTGTCAATCTCCTCGACTATGCTACAAGCTCAACTAGGCTGCTTAAAGGCAGCTGGCACGACACATAGTAGGTGCACAGGTAGTGTTGCCAAAGGAATGGTGATAAGTTCAATAAATGTTCCCAAGGCTAAAGCTGTCAAGGAGAAAACCACCAACCAAACAAAACCACGGGTGGAGCTGGGATGTGAAAAGACAAAAATCACCACAGTGGGCAGGAGATGTGCTTTCCCCAAGGTCTGCAATTCATATTCCCAGCAAAGGCCATCGGGGCCATCTCCTGCAGCGTCACCTCTTTGGGGCAGCAGCCATGTCCCCAAACACCTGAAGAATGTGTGGAGGGCAAAGGGGATCTGGGGATCTGACTGCCTGGGAGTGGGGTATGGGGCAAAGGGCAGCTGGGGAGGGGCTCTTAAGAGCCGATTGAGAGATGCTAGAAAGTCCCCAGGGTCCCCAGACAGGTCCCCTCTTTACCTGTGTGACCTTGTTCCCTAGAGCATCTCACGATGCCCACGGTGAAGCAACAGTTTAACTGATTTCAGAAGATACCTTTTAAGAGGGGTGTGCATTTCTAGGGAGGCGCACAGTCTCTTCCCCAGACATGAGTGGTTGAGAGAAAAAGGATGTGGGTTACATGGAATGGAGCCTTCAGCCCAGCTCTGCTCCTAACTGGCTGTATGACCTCAGACAAGTTACTTAGCCTCTCTCAGCTTTAGTTTACTCCTCTGTAACCAGGGTGGCTCTATGGGTGTATGACTTGGGCAGTCGCACAGCCCTCTCGAAGAAGGGCGCTGGGCTTGGCTTAATGATGTGTTTTTGCCTTCTTGAAATTCTTAATAGTTTTTGGTCACAGGGTGACATGAATTTTTGCACCAGACCACACACCGTTGTGCAGCGAGTGCTGGTGAGCGTCCCAAGCTCCCTGGGCTGATCTTTGGGTGAGGCTGTTTGGGCAAGGGTCTGACTGATGTTGGGCTCTCCATAGAAGTTATTTTCCCTTCTTCTGATCTTGATCTCATGGTGAAGGATGAGTTAGCCAGGGAGACAGAGGGCGAGGAGGGAGCTTTGAACAGAGAGGGTGGCCAGCACCTGCCAAGGCACAAGAATATGAAGTTATGCTCAGGGAAAGGCAAATGGCCTGGGGCAACGTGGGGGTGGCAAGTGAGGGCGATAAAACTGAAGACACAGACAGGGGCCAGTGTAAGAGGTTCTGTAAGGAGTCAGGCCTGGAGGCCTGTGGGCAGGAGGCCAGGAAGGGGAGGTGGCGGGCACTGATGGAGACACCCAGCCTCGCCTCGCAGAGAATGAGCCAGGCTGCGGATGCTGGGGGCGGGAGCCTTCCTCCCGCTGCCAGCGCAGAGGGCTGGGGACGTTCGCTGTAGACATAATGGGAAACTGCTGTAGGTGTAAAAGCCAGCAGCTGCGCTCAGGGACTTGGGGACTCCAGGCCTGATGAATAATGGAGCAGCCCTCCCTCCCTCCCTGGCTGTCTTTTTTTATACTTTCAATAATTCATGCATTCCCTGTTGGGTGAGGAGTTTCATAAAATACCCGCTTTCTCTGAATCCAGGGCCGAGCTGAGTAAATTGGATGGCTTCAGGCATTAGGTCTTAATTAGCAGCTCACACCCACGTTTGCTTGCCGTTTGCAGAATGTGCCTGTGCACGCGTTGAGGAAATGCCCCTGTATGCCAGGGACGAGGAGGAGGAGGAGGGTCTCCTGCCAGGCAGCCTTTTCCCAGCCCCTGGGAGGGGTGTGTGACAGGTGTCACTTCCAGGTGGGAGCTCTGCCTTTGGGGTTGTGGAGATAGGTGACAAGATGTCTTCTGTCATCTGAATCCTTATGTGATGAGGAGTAGAAGTTCCTTACTGACCTCAGATCTGTGGCAAGAGCAAGAAAAAGCCTTGTTGTTTGAAGTCACTGTGATTCACAAGGCTGTTTGTTAGCACCACAGGATAGAATCAGGTTCATCTTTCTCTTCTTCCTTCCCTTTTTTGCACCTGCTGGGCGCAGTTAGAAGCAGAAGGACGGCACTCAGTGCAGCAAGGAATGGCTGAGGACCTGAACCCCAGGTCTCAGTGGTGGTTGGCACGGCTGCAGACAATCCGTCTGAACAGATGGGGGCGCCCTCCCCAGTTTTGGGGATGGAGTGGATCAGTGCTTCTCTGAAGGTCAGGTCAAGTTTGATGTGGACATGATCCAAGGGCCTGCAGGTGTGTATCTGTGCATGAGGGGTGAGGACAGAGGGCTCCATGAAGATGGGAGGGGTGCACGGGCAGAGCAGGGCAAGTCCAGAGGAGCTGGGCTCTGTGCAGCATGGCCCTGTGGAGGGTTGATTAGTAACAATGCTGTTAATACCTGTCACAACTAATACCAACTGCCTGCTACACACTTTCATGTATTCGTCCATTTGGGTCTCACAATGACCTTGTGAGCTAGGACATTGCTAACATTTCCCCTGGAGAAATGGAAGGTAAAGGAGATGATTTACCCTAGAATTAGCGAGAGTATAGCGGTCAATGGCAAGTTCAGGTGCCATCTGCCCGGGCATCACCCATGCTGAATGGGGACAAGAGCCTCAATCTTCGGCCTGCTCTCAGGGACCAGGGGTCAAGAGCTGGTTACAGCTGAGGAACCAGTGAGCTGTCTAGAGCCACCCAGCCCCAGGACTGGGCAGAGAAAGCTGGGGCCATGGGATGACAGGCCAGGAAGCGACAGCATTATGGGGCTTCAGGTTGCAAGAGACCTGTTCTCCATTCTTCTCCACAAAAGAGGCTGCTTCACCACATGGCACGGCATCTCCCGGCTGGTGCAGTCCAGGAAGGCAGGGCTGTGGTTTCGGATGTGCTCAGCTCAGCTCCAGGTGAGACCGTTTGGTCACCTGCTGTTCCCCGCCCATGGAGTCAGCCTGCCAAGTGTCCCTGTTTCTCTGCTGGACTTGACTGTGCAGGGCCAGGCATGGGGATCTGGTGCATGGGGATCAGCACAGAGGCACTGACTCTCCCTCACACCTGCCCTGCTCAGCCAGACCTTCATTTCCTTCCTCTTCCATCACCTTCCCTGCAGCCTGAGCTGTTTTCCATGCCCCGCCTCCAAGCCAACACCCCTCTCCTTCCCACAGTCTCCAAGAGCCTTGTTGAGACCCCACGTGTGGCAATGAAGAGCCCATTTCCTGTCTTCCTTGGGAACACATTCTCCCTTATTCTGGGCTCAGCAGAGTGTGAAACCTGGGAGTATGAGCACCACTACCAGTGTCCCTGCTGGGTGACCAAACAGCAGCTTGTATTCCCCATGGCCATTCTCCACACTGCCCTCCCCGCTCCGCTGGGACCAGCTGTTCAGCCTCTGCGCTTGTACTTTGTCCCCTTGGTGACTAGCTGAATGCTTCTAAAACAGTTCCAAGGTCAGGGGAGCCCACTCCTAACATGGAGATGCCCTTCAATTTCGACTGTTGAGAAAGTTACAGGAAACAACATTGAACAAGGGTGCTTGGTGAAGCAGAATGGTTCAGGGGCAGCAAAGAGAGAAAGCTTGGCAGGGCAGCTCTGCAGGAGACCCAGGGAAACGGTGCGCCAACAGATCAGCACCTGGACAGCTCCTGGCAGGGTGGAGGGAGATCTTTGCAAAGCAGCTCATACGCCCCAGAATTTTCCGCAGTCCCCACTGAAGTCTGTAAAAACTTCCCTGGTGTCTTGTGCCCTGGGGCCTCAGGGGGACACTAATCTCATCTGATAAGCTAAGTCTGAGGTCCATAAGCACAAGTTAAAGAGGCCAGAGTCTTGAGACCATCTGTAGGTTGGGCAGATCAGAATAGTGACTGCAGAGGCCATAAGCTGGAGAGTTTGGCGTTAGCTCCGCAGGAGGGGAGGCAGCTCTGCTCACCCCAGATGGGGTCAAGCAAGGGCCATCCCCCCCAGGGCAAGCTGCACAGGCTCCCAAGACAGAACCAGAGCCCTGCAGGGTGGGGGAGGGGATGCAGATGAGGAGAAAGAGAGGCCAGGAAATAAGAGCATTTCCCTGTAGTTCAGAGCAAAGCAGGCAGGATCAGGCTCATGCTATCTTGCCAATTACCTGGCTCCTGACATGACAGGAAATTGCATCTTAAATAGCCACTTCCTAGCTTTGAAGTTAATGAAAAAAGCTCTGGCATATATGAGTGAAAGGTATGGTTTGCTAGGCAGGTGGCATCTGGGAAGGAAGCTGTGTGTGCCATCGGGGAACCAACATGGGCAGGGGAAAGACATCCCCTCTCCAGCCATGACAGTGTCTTCCAGCCCTAGTCTATTGAAGGACCCACCAGGTCCTATCCCAGGCTGGGTCAAGCCCCCACTCCACCCATTTTATACAAGGGACTTTGACCAGATTTGGGGATCCTTGGGGGTCCTGGAACCAGTCCCCTAAGGGACAACATATAACTCCTTTTTTTTTTACCTGTTATAAGGGTTTTAAAGCTCATCCACATTGGAGCAGGCGCCGGGACATCTTTCCAGGTTATGACCATGTGCCATTCCACCTATGCACATACCACTTTCATTATCCACTCACCCACTCATGGGCATTTCCATTATTCCACCTTTTGGCTGTCATGAACAGTGCTGCTGTGAACATGGCTGACATGGATTTGTCTGAACGCTGGTTTTCAATTCTATTGGGCATACGCTTTGGAGTAGCATTGCTAGAATGTGGTAATTGGATGTTTCACTTTTAGAGAAACCGACAGCCTGTGTTCCACAATGGCTTCACCGTTTTCCATTCCTCCAGTCACCCATGAAGTTTCCAGGTTCCCAGCATCCTCATCAACACTTGTTGTTTCCTCCTTTTTTTTTTTTTTTTTTTTTTTTTGGATTATAGCCATCCCAGGGGGTGTAGAGTGTGTGGTCCTGATGTGGCAGGAGCAAGAGTCTAAGGAGGTGGTTAGTGATGGAGGGAACAGGGATGGGAAGGGGCAGAGCTGGCCCTTGAAATCCCTGTCCTGTCCATGACTCTTTATTTAGGTCCTGAGTTGAGCAAAGCTGTCACTGGGACCTAAAGTCCTTCCTAACCATGGAGCATATGTGTATGTGTGATTCTCAACTGGGGTGTCCCCAGAGGACATTTGGTGATGTCTGGAGACATTGTGGGAGGAGTTGTCACTGGCCACTAGTGGGCAGAGGGCAGGGACACTATTAAACCTCTTACAGTGTGCAGGACCATCTCCTCCCAACAGAGAATAACACGGCCCCAAATGTCAATAGTGCCAAGGCAGAGAGACCCTGAACTAGATTACCTAAACATCAGAGTCACATGCTTAGGGTAGGGGAGGGATGGCAGCCAAAACATGATGTGCTGTGGAGGTGGGGCAGATTGCCGGATGATGGACACCTGTTTTGGATAGTCCTGGTTTGTGCCCATGGCATGGTTTATGCCCAGGGTAGAATGAACCGCTCTTTCACTTTCTTATGTGGCGTGGTTTGGGCAGTTGGTTGTGTGGTCATCCTACTCATTAGGCACAAACAGGAGAAACTGCCTACAGGGGCCAATGGTCCTGGACAAGGAGACAGCATTCAGCCCCTTTCACATCATGGAGAATCTGGAGACAGGTGAGTGTCAGCTGCCTGGGGATGGGGCCAGAGACCTTTCTAGACAGAGAAATGGCAAATGATCCACCCAAATCAAGAGATGATTATGCTGCGCTTTTCAATCTAATAAACATTTTTCCAGTGTTCCCCTGTGGCTTTTAGTCTTTTCTCCACAGTTAGTTTATTGGTCTTTGTTCTGTTTTGTTTGCCTATAAATTGTTCTTACCACAGCTGTGGGTTTCTGAGCAAAGGAGCTCTGGAGAAGCCTCACAGAAACATGTTCTTTCACACAGAGGAAGCCCCCAGGAGTACTTCCATGCTGACCTGCCCTCCCCTGGGTCTGCCCCTGGTCCGAGCAATTCCCAGGGTCCTTTAGGAGGTGAGAATGTGTTCTAGGAGCCCTCACTTAGGTCTCATATGACGCAACTCTTGCCTAAATCAGCCTTTGGCAAGGAGGATGGAATTCCCATGATGGACTCTCATCAAGGAACATCCATCACCCTGGTGGCCAAAAACCAGCCTCGAGTTGGGGTTCTGTGAATAAAGAAGAGCTGAGGAATGACTAGCTTGTAGCTATGGACATTTAGGCTGTTTCCAGTGACCGGGGAGGTAGATATAGCAGTTCACATGTGGCCACCCCACAGGGGACCTCCCTTTGCTTATCTCCCTGATAACAGAGTGGGCTAAGGTGGCCACGTTTTGTGTCAAACAGCCCACTCTTCTCAGCCACAGATGAATGGACCAGAAGTGTGGAACAGACCTCATGTCAATCCATGGGCCTGTCAGTGCGTAGTGACAGGGCCGGACACAAAAGCAAACCAGGGCATCAGATTCCCTCTCTTGGGAAGAAGGACAAGGGAGACCCACTAGCCGATGAGCACAGAATCTAAAAGGATGACCAGACGCTAAAGGCCCAGGGAAACTGTGGCTGAAGGTTTTAGAAAACATGCAAGCTAAGGAAGAAGACACGGACTCAGAAGGTTATATTCCATGTGCTTCCCCTATGTAATGCTCTTGAAATGGCAAAACTATAGCAATGCAGAACAGACCCATGCTTGCCAGGGACTCTGGGTTGGGGGGCAGGGTGCCACTAGAAAGAGCCAGTACAAGTGAGCTTCCTTCCCAGTGAAACAACTCCTTGTCCTGATTATGGTGGAGGCTACAGGAATCCATACGTGTGCCAGAATAGCACAGTAACAGCACACAATTCATTCAAAACTGGTGAAATCCAAGTCAAGTCTGTAGTTGGACAGCTCGTTCCATGTCGATGTCCTGGTTCTGCTCAGGTGCTATGGTTCCATAAGATATCCCTGGGGAAAGCTGGCTGAAGGGTAGACAGAAACGGTCAGTACTATTAGTGTGAATTCTTTTGAGTCTTAAATTATTTCAAAACTAAAAAAAATTAAAAAGCGAGAGAGGCTGAGAAATTTAAATGAGGGACTGCAACAATCCAGCTCCTAGAGTTGCTTCCGATCCAGAGATTTCCAACACCAGCCCCTGGCTGGATCCATCTGACTTTCCTGCAACCCAAAGAACCCGAACAGAACAAACTCCTAGTACCTAAGTCTTTATGTGCACTTTTGGTTATTTCCTTAAAAAATAATCCATCAAAACAGAATATTTGTCTGTAAGCACATTTTTAAAGACCCATGTTACAGAGAGCCAAATTGCCTTCCAAAATGATTGCGCCAATTTATACTTCCACCCACAGGGTATGAAAGGCCTGGTTTCCCCAACTCTTGCCAAAACTGGGTTTTAATCTTTAAAGAAAGCTTTTAACCTTTGCCAAGTTGACAGAGAAAACATTGTCATTGCTCTTTTTTCCTCCAGGAATTTTAGATTCTTTTCTTGGCCTGAGGTGGACTGCATCATTGGCCCCTCCATTGGTTCCCTTCATAAAGTTGAAGCTGCATCTCAAATATTATGCCCCATAGTTGATGCAGATCACTAAAGAAAGCTCGTGTGGAACTTGTTATTGCATTGATTATTTCAAAAACGCTAAATACTGTTGAAGACATTGTTTCTTATATTGCCAGTGTCCCTTTGATGTAATAAAATCATTCCTGGGAAATTCTTATAGAATTCAGAACTAGGAAAAACTTTCTTTCCCAGAGGGATAAGTATGCCTCCTCATTTCTAGGAATTGTTGTTGTTGTTAGGTGCCGTCGAGTCGGTATCCGACTCATAGCGACCCTCTGTACAACAGGGGAAACACTATTGTCAGTGCTTCCCTGCTGTTCATAGGGTTTTCAATGGCAGATTGATTTTTGAGAGGGGGTTGCCAGGTCCTTCTCCCAAGCCTACAGCTTCTGGTGTTCCCAGGGGGTCTCCCATCCAGGTACTAACCAGGCTGGACCCTGCTTAGCTTCCGAGATCTGACGGGATCGGATGCCACAGGGCTACAGCTGCAGGCATTTCTAAGAATGGGAACCACATAACTAATCATCATGGTTCCCAGTTTATTTTGCTGCTAGGAAATGCAAAGCCAAGTTTGAGGATTGATGGTAGAAATTTTATAGACTTGTGGAAAATATATGCTTCTGTTTTTGTCTTTGGTTGTGATGTTCTATCTCAATTCAGTTATTTGTTTGGAATATTTTACTTGCAAACTGCTTCAAATACTGTTGAAAGAGGCAAAAGGCAAAAATGCTCTGATAACCATTGTAGCCCAGTCTTGGTACACTGGATACAGTTCACACAAATGTTTGTTGAATGAATGAAGGCAGTTAACAATGAACAATCTAAGAACAGCACAACAGTGTAAAGAAACATTAGATCTGGGAACAAGAAAATTTACCACAGAAACAAGATTTCACAAAGTAAAAAATAGGACACAAGTACCAAGAGATTCCAAAAATGTTCAATTATATTTCTCAGGACCAACTGAGGAAATGAAAGAAAATGCACTAAAAAAAAAACAAAGAGCAAAAGTGTTCATCGCTAAATTGTTCAAAGTAATTTAAAAATGGGAAAACCCTGAACTTTTAATGATAAGAGAATTAATAAGAATATGTTAACAACCTGTAAAATGGAAAGTAGTAGTCATTTAAAATACTCAATACAGCACCTGGCATGGTGGCACACACCTATTACCCCAGCACTCTGGAGGTTAAGAAGGAGGATTGCAAATTTTGAGGCCAGCTGGGGCTACATAGTGAATTTGAAGCTAGCCCAGGCTATACAGTGAAACTTTTGTCTCAAAAAAATTCATTACAAATAGCTCTTAATGACTTGAAGAAAAATGTATCCAATATTATGTATACATGAGACAGCAGAACACAGAATCATATATTTATTATTTTCCCCACAGTATAAAATAATGTGGATAGAAGAAAGGAAATAAACTGAAATGTTATTTGTGGTTGTGTCTGAGTTGTGTGATGAGTTGTAAGTTTTATCATCTTTTTTGATTTGGATTTAGTTCAGTTGGTAGAGTGCTGCTCAGTCCCTGAGGTCCCAAGTTCAATTCCCAGCACCACAAAAATGGGAGCAGGATGTGGCAATCCACTCCCAAGGCAATCCTAAAACAATCAGCCATTGAGAACCCTATAGAAGGGTTGCTATGAGTTGGGTACAACTAGACGGCATCTAACAACAAAAACATATTTTCCAAGATCCAACAATCAGTATGTATTTTATAATAATAGGAAATGCTTAATTAAAAGTAGAATAGAAAAAGATACAAACCAATGGTAAGACTCAAACTGGAAACAAGAATCTCATCACTGCAAACCTCTTGAAAGACCCTGAGCCATTCTATTCCACTAAGTCACTACCACAGTCCTGACCCACAGAAACTATGTCAGATCAAGTATTTGTTTTAAGTTGCCAAGTTTTGGAACAATTTGTTATACAGCAAATAATTCTGTGAATTCTTAATGCACACACATGGTGACTATGAACTTTGCATGCACGTATGTAGGGTGTAGTTGTGTGTGTTTGTGAACTTTGCGATGACTCATTAGTTAAAAAGTAGACTTCACTGTTCCCTATTTTTTTGAGTGCATTTTAACAATATGTATCAAAAGCTCTAGAAAGATTCCTAGCGATTGACCAATAATCCAAGTTCTGGAATTTGTCCTAAGGAAATAGAAATGCCCCACCAGAATATGCAGGGCAGGGATTTTTCTTGGCTGGGTCTATTGCTACAGGGGCAACACCTAGAAT
Organism: Pedetes capensis; assembly: GCA_007922755.1. NCBI lineage: Eukaryota > Metazoa > Chordata > Mammalia > Rodentia > Pedetidae > Pedetes > Pedetes capensis. Next base: position 87,951 of record VMDO01003518.1, read on the forward strand.
AATGACACATAGTACACGGCACCCACTTTGTGGTTGCTAGGTGCTGTCAAGTAGGTATCCGACTCATAGTGACCCTACATACAACAGGCGAAACACTATTGTCAGTGCTTCTCTGCTGTTTATAGGGTTTTTGATGGCAGATTGATCTTTGGGAGTGGGTTGCCAGGTGTTTCTCCCAAGCCTAGAGCACCTGGTGTTCCCAGGTGGTCTCCCACCCAAGTACTAACCAGGCCTGACCCTGCTTAGCTTCTGAGATCTGATGGGATCGGATGCCACAGGGCTACTGCTGCAGGCATGGCACCTACTAGGGGCTCAATAAATATTTTTTGAGTGAATAAATGAAATAATTGGTCAGGTGTGTGAAGATACAGAGGTAAAGGTGATTCACCACAATGTGATTACATATTTGTTTAAAAAATGAGACTCCCCGAAATGTTAGGAAATGATGACTAGAAATAATGATCGATTGGAATGAATTATAATTCATATGTACAAAATGGAATATTATGCACTCCTAAAACACAGTTCTGTGGGGTGATCTGTACTTTGTAGTGGAATCTCTTTTTTTTCAGTGCTGAGACTCGAAGCCAGGGCTCCATGCATGCTGGGCCAGGGCTCTCCCACAGAGATCCCCCTCTAACCTCTGAATGGAATCATTCTTCACTGATGGCCACTGAATGACCTGCAGCCATTGTTACATTCTTCAATTCATTTTTTCTCTATTAAGCAATAGTTCCCTTGATACGTCAAACATTATATTTCCTTTGAATTCCCATTTCCTCACACTTTCATGCAATCTTGCTCCCACTGTGTCAGGTAATTTATTTGCCAAACTTTTCATGCCTGCTACACAAATGTTCCTCAACTTATAGTGGGGTGACATCCCAATAAGCCCATCAAAAATCGAAAATATCACTTGAAAATGCATCTACTATGTCAGGGCTCAGCAATGTAACCCCCCCATAGAGGGTCAGTTGTTCCCCTTCATGATCCTGGGGTGGCGCATTGCTGTGGCTCGCTGCTGCTGCCCAGCATCATGGGAGGGCATTCTTACTGCATAGCTCTCACTAGCCAGGGAAAAGATCAAACGTGCTGTGGGGTTTTTACTGGATGAGTATCACTTTGCACCATCGTAAAGGTGGGGACCACCTGTACTTGCTCTGAAGTTTAGTAGTTTGAGCGAATGCCACATAAACTGGTGACATGTGAAAGCAAAGGATGGAGTTACTTCAATGAACACAAAATCGTATCTTTAAGAAGGAGAATAAAGATGAGTGGGTTTTTTTTGTTTTTTTGTTTTTTTTAATGGCCACAGGGCCTCTGTGAGCAAAACAACTATAAAATGCTAGGAGATACTGCAAAACTCTAGACCGATTCTGCATTCATGTAGCTTTGTGTCTTGCTTCACTTCAAAGCAAATTGGAAATTTTAAGTCAAGTATTATGAGTATGGTTTCTTTAAGAAAGAGACTCCCCACTCAGAGGAAAGGCCTCGTCCGTTCTGAGCATCTTGCATTTTTATGCTTTTAGTTTAGTATGTGTGTATCAATATGTGTGATCACTCCCTGAGTTGATCAACTTCACATCCCGGTGGAATTTAATAGAGGGCCTCACTGGATAGTCCCAAAAAGATAATGACAAAATGAAATGAGCAGTTGTCACATGGTTTAAGTACGACATTAGCTGTCTCAGGGTGGATAATTTCTTTTCCTTATTTGTATTAGCTACAGGAATCCCGTGCTGTTTTTGTAAATTTCTAAAAGAGTAACAGCATTCCCATAGTGCTCTGTTCCAACCGAACCCCACTCTTCCTCCCTGGGCTGCCCATTGTCGAAGACATCAGGTTTTGCCTTCCGGCAGGCAGGTCCCCTACCCACTAAAAGATGCTCGCCTCGGATTGTTTCAGACTCCCGGAGAAGGGGTCTTAATTCAGGAGCTGGCTGTGGTGGAGGGGAGCCAAGGTCCAGCCTGCCATTCCCGCAGCTGCTTTTCTCCTCCTGGGTCCTTCCAGGTGAGAGCTAGCCAGGTGGGGGCGGCTGTGAAGTACCTGCCCGGTTCTGAGAACTGAGGTGCTATTTTTCTCTCTCCTCCCACACCCAGACAGTACAAAAGGAAAAAAAAAAAAAAAGTCAAGAGACGGAGGATAAAGATGGGAGAGAGGCTTCCGGGAACCGTTACAGAAGGACAGGTTGTCTTGCCCCTTGGCAATGGCGTGGGCTCTGAAGGATGCCATGGAGGAGCGAAGGGAAGGCTCTGGTCCTGCACCCTGCTCCCATTGCTACCTCTGGGATCCCCTGAACAGGCCTGGCTCAGGAAGATCAGAGAGACTTGGTGCCCAGCCTCATGTGCTGCCTAGGAGTTATATATCCAGAAGTCAGGTAATCACTCTGGGCCTTGGTTTCTCCATCTGTAAGATAGGAGGAACACATTCACATGTCCTGGAGAAGGACATCACGTTCAGGAGAGTGGCAGGTCAATGAACAAAAGGAAAACCCTCTACCAGATGGATTGACACAGTGTCTGCAACATGCCTGGCACGGAATCAGGGAGTGTTTTGTTCTGCAGTACATAGGGTCGCTATAAGTCGGACCTGACTAGACAGCACCTAACAACAAGAAGATAGGAACAATGACTTCTATTGCATAGAGGGGCTACGAGGATTAAAAGTGTTGAATATGCTCAGATTATGCATGAGGTGCTGGATGAATTTAGCCCTTCCTCTCTTCCCTGTTGGCTGGTTGTTGCTTGCTTGTGACCTCCTTTTTCCAGCCTCTCCCCCATTAGACTGCAGCCTCCCTGTTTCCCCTCCAGGAAGCATCAGGCACCGTCCACATCTCTGCTCTTATAAGCAGCTAGGCTGGTCTGGTGCTTGCTCACCAGGGAATTATTATTTAACGTCTCTGGACTTCCCTTTGCTCTTCTATAAAATGATTGCCTACCTGGGGTGGCAGTCACTCTGAGCTTTAAATAAGTGCCTGCGGTGAACCTGGAAGAGTAGCAAGCTTCTGATAATCACTCAGGGTGTGTGCACATGCGTCTGTGCAGTTGGGTTTGTGATCTGCCTTAATATGTTTGGGTTTTGCCATTTTCACTGTGTCAACAGACACTGCCTCACATCTGTTAAGTCCTTGGGCCTACATCTAGCCCTTTCATTTCTCTGGATATTGTACTTTCTCTTCTCTTTCCTAGAATAGGTCTGCCTGTAATGTATTTATTGAATTAGGCTTCTTCTTTGTTTGCTTTTTGTTTTTTTGCGGTACTGTAGGTTGAACCCAGGGCCTCATGCTTGCATGCTTTCCAAGTGCTGGACCACTGAGTTGCGCCCCCAGTCCTTTTTTTTTTTTTTTTTTTTTTACTTTTTGAGACAGGGTCTCGCTAAATTATGTAGACTGCCTCTGGTCTTGAATTTGTAATCCTCCTGCCTCTGCCTCCTGACCCACTGGGATTACAAGCATGCGCCACCATGTCTGGCTTGAATTAGTTTTTTGTTTTTTTTTAAAGAAGAATCTTGGGGAGACATTCAGTTCTGCTCAGAGCCAAAAGCATTTCTTGCACATTCCTGCAAGCAATGCCCTGCTCCCTGCAATACTGGCTGTCAGGATAGGGGACGGAGTGTTACAATAGGTGACTGTGGCCTACACGCATTACCATTTTAGTTGAAACATAATTTCACCCCTAGAGCATACAACAGGCTGGAGAAAGCTCAGGGTGTTAACTATTCCAGTGCAAGCACAGGCAGCCATTGCCTCTAGATTTTGGGCTGAGAGAGAGATTGAGAACTTGGGTTTCTTAGGCATTGTTGTTGTTGTTGTTGTTAGGTGCCGTCAAATCGGTATTCAACTCATAGCGACCCTGCAAACAACAGGCGAAACACTATTGTCAGTGCTTCTCTGCTGTTCATAGGGTTTTCAATGGCAGATTTGATTTTGGAGAGTGGGTTGCCAGGTCCATCTCCCAAGCCTACAGCACCTAGTGTTCCTAGGTGTTCTCCCACCCAAGTACTAACCAGGCCCGAGCCTGCTTAGCTTCCGAGATCTGACGGGATTGGATGCCACAGGGCTACAGCTGCAGGTTTCTTAGGCACAAACTCATGATAATTCTTAATCTTTAGGTAGGTGTGCATCTGTCTCCTTAGTTTGGGAACACCTCCAGGGCAGGGACTGTGGCCTCGTAATGCTTTCTGCAATGCCTTGGCTCATAGCAGGGTCAAGAGCCATTTACTTATTTTCTCATTCAACAAATATTCTTTTAAGCTCCTACTATGTGCAAACCCTGCTCTACCCTGCTGGAATCCAACGGCCAACAGAAAGGGCAAGGTGATACCTCTGGGTGAGCTTATTTTCTGGTGGGAAAAAGCACACACACAGACACCTGAGGAGGTCGGCATTTCTGAGCTCACCCTCCCACCTGTTGATGGAGGGTGCTCAGAGCCAGGGCAGCTGATGCACAATATCCCTGAAAGGACAAGCATTCACCACTTGCGGCGGCCCACGTTCTGTGCAGTGGGGCAGACAAGCCTTATAGCCTCTGACTGCTTCTGAGGATGCTGGTCTGGGTAGAATGGGACACTGTGTTCCATTTTGCATCATAGTCAATGACAGAAGACGAAACAGCACACTGGTGGAAGCTCAGAGTGTGCTAAAAAGGCACTGTAAGCCACTCATACTGCCACTACAATAGGCAATCTGAGGAATAGTCTCAATCTGCGTATACCTGGAAAACCAACCAGCCCAGAGGCGGTTCAAGGACAGCCCAGGAGCCAGAGACCACACTAACTGGAGCGCCCTAAAAGTTCCCTGTGCTTTTCCTTAAAACACTCTCCCCTGGCTCTTACACTGGCAGCTGGAAGACCCTGAACTTCAAAAGGTAAGGTGTGACTACAGCATCTTAAAGGAAGAACATTGAGCTAGTGAACGCTAGCACTTGGGTAATTTACATAGCGGGCTGTGAGCAAGGCTTTGAGGGATAGGAGCATGGGACAGATAAGTCTGGATGCAGAGCATGTTGGGAGGGGCAGGCCTGGGCTGGGGTCACAGACTGTGGGACTGTGGGTGGGAAGGGAAGTGGGTGGCAGTGGAAGGAAGTGTGAGCAGGAGGGGAGAGCATCCCTGAAGGAGGCGGTGAGGAAGGGAGCAAAGACTAACCGGGCCAAGTCCAATCTTTGACTTTTAGAAATCATTTTTTGTTGTTATCCTAATTCATCTTGAGGCTAATCCCTTAGTAAGGCTAAATTTTAAGACAGCGAGCAGTTTTGAATATTCCACATTGGAACATCTCCTCTACTTTTCAGCCCTGAGTAAACATCAGATGGGGGCCACTGACAAAGAGGGGACGGACTTGAGGCCAAGCCCATAACTTGGCTGGTAGGACGTATGAGCCATGCCCACGTCTGTGGAAAATTTCCCAGGACTTGGGCTGAATTCCTTCTAAAACCCTTCATTCCAGGGGAAGAGGCGCATCCCTCCTCGGACGATGTCCTGGCCAGTCGTTATGTGTCTCTTGCAGTTTGGGGGTATAGGATGCACGTAGGGTCTTTTTCTCTACTGTGTCCCCAGGGCCTGGCTTAACTCCTGGCCCTGAACAGGTGATGATGAACGGTTGACACAGGCCCTGCCACTACTTTATTCCAGTCACTGGGATTTTTGTTTGTTGTTTTGTGTTTGAGGCAGGGTCTTGTTAGGTAGCCCAGACTGGCCTGGAGCCTGTGATCCTCCTGCCTCTGCCTTCCAAGTGCTGGGATTATAGGAATGCGTGTACTACCAGGCCCAGTTTTCCATTTGGGTTTTGATTCAAAGCATGTAGTGCTTTTGTTGTTGTTGTTGTTGTATTTTGTTTGTTTGATAGTCTCTTGCTATGTAGCCCAGGCTGGCCTTGAATGCATGATCCTCCTGCCTCAGCCTCCCCAGAGCTGGGATCACAAGTGTGTGCTGCCACGCCTGGCTGTAGCACACAGTATTTTAAGGAAAAAAAATGTGATTTTAAATACAGAGCCATGGCTGATTCAAATGAAAAGATGAAAGTGTTCTACACAATGTGTCCAGAGTCAGATGCTATCAGAAGTACATGATGAAACATCCTCGCAGTGCAGCGAAGGGATGCAAATGAGACCAAGCGCACCAAGGAATGATCATTATCTTTATTCATACACGCTTGCTTCCAAACTACAATTAATATAGCTAACAAAGCATACCATGCAAATGAAGATTAGAGGCTATACAAATTGGGGAAAGCAATGCAGTAATTTACACATCCATTTCACCTGCTACATAACCAAATGTTATAGGACAGTTGAATGGATTCTACATTTTGTCAGTGAGTGCTCATACAGAAGGAAAAACCTAGCCTCCATTTCTTCCTTCCTACAAATTTGGGGTCTTGTATGATGGTTTTCAATGAAAGATTTACACATGCCATGGCCTTCACAAAACAAAAAATCATGTAGGAAGAGCAATTTCAAATGTTCTGACCATCTATAAAAGATACTCTGAAAGATCATAATAGTAAGGATATGAGGTCAATTTTTTAGAAAACCTTTAGACTCAAAATAGTAATCTCCTTTTATGTATTATTTTCAATATCCCACTAAATCCCTCAATAAAAGAATCACATTCTTCCAGGAAGAATATTACCAAAAATCTACAAACAATCACAGGAATAGATACTCCTAAAGTTAAGCAGAGACAAAGAGTGCTTTAATCAGGAAATGCAAAGCCACCTTTTGACTTCTTTTAGAAAAAAACGATTCTTATAAAGTGGATTGGATACCTATTTTCTGAAAAGTAGGGTACTGTCTACTCACATTGGTGGTAACTGTGAAACAGAAGCCAGTAGGCAGGCTTGCCTTTGATGCTTATTTCTTGGGATATTGAAGTATTTCTGAATTGCCCAATGGGCAGAATCCTTATAGGGCATCTCTGAATTTTCAATAACTGTGAGAGACCTGGGGATCAGAAGGGACTGGGGACAGAGCTGAGGAAGCAACCCCCTCCTCCTGCCAAAAGGTGGTCACAGCCTCACAGACCAATAAGAGAGTCCCAGAGACCCCAAAGAATACTGACCTTGGGCTGCATCAGGAAGGGCAACAATAAAGCCATCTTTATAATAGTTTGAAAATTTCCAAACCATAGGCAACTGTCCCCAGTGTCTTTTAAAAAACAGACAAGAGCATCAGCCTGCCAACTGGTTCCATCTGAGCTTGCAATGGTTCCAATGTGGACCCCACACCCCACTGGGAAATTCCTGCAGTGGTTATGCAGGTTGGGGCGCTCCAGCTGGCCAGGCTGAATACTCCCACAGGCTCCATGTAATTGGAATTTGATGAAACTGTCAGTAGCTTTGTCTTAAAAACTCATTTTAAAAGAAGAATTGAGTTATTAAAGTTCTCTATAAAAGTACAAATATGCCAGTATGTGCAGTTGTTATTCTGGAATTAATAAATTAATTTCTTCGTTTAGGTTTTAAAAAGTCTTTGGAACTTGTGGGTTTTAGTGTAGAGCCATTGGTAAGGCTGTTTGAAGATGGTGACCCACAAAGTTATTAAGTGACACCTGATCACAAAGAGGAAAGGCACAGGGATCAGAGTCGTGCATGATTTAACTCTCACAGAGTCCTGACACAATAGGATCAACAAAATTGTGGCTGACACCCCTTCCAGATGACTGCTTTGATCTGCATCTAACTCTGGCAACCTTTCCCAATGTCCCCGTTTTTCTAACAGTAGAAATGCCCAGCATCCCTAGATCTGCTGCACTGGCCCGAATGCAATATGGCAGGAAAGCTGACGGGCCAGTGTACTCCACAGGATGTAGCTCAAGCAGCTCAAGGAAAATGTAAAGAATCCTCCTCAGCCTTCTTTGCCAAACTTGGGTGTGGCCACTAATGACCAGACTGCCCCTTTCCTCCTTTGTCACTGTAACTCTCCTGGTCATCATCCTTGCGGGCCCCTGGCTCCGCGTCCATCTCAGGAGCATGACTGTTCCCTGTCCTCAGTGAGGGCACAGGTACCTCTACCCTGGCAGGGCTATAAAGACACAGCAGACTGTGTGCCATGTACACAGAAGAAATAGGCGATTTCCTAAGACCAAGGTGAGAAAAGGACTGTCAGATGGTGCTGCCTTTCAGAGGCTTTTAAAAACATAAGATTCTCATTTTCCCCCCACATCAGTGCTAAGAAAACAAAGCCCAGGGGGAAAAAACCCCTCTGATTTCTCCTGCTAAGCAGAAGCAGGAGGAACAGCAGCATTAGCTGCTTCTGCAACTTCTGCATCCATCCTCAGCTGCTGAAATTCTCAGCAGGAGGCCACAGACACAACAAGGAGGAACCTGCTGCCTTCAGGTCCACTGGATGGCTCTGCTCAGGGAACTGGGAGCCATTCCAAAGTAGGGAAGGGAAAGGGGCTTCTTGCAGCTGCTGAGGATGCTGTTGGCATTGGAGGGCTGTTTCCTGAGGAGGAATAGACTGTGTCCCTGACAACACCACATTCTTGAAGACCAGGAGACAGTGACTTCTATTTGCACCTGTCACCTCCGGCGGAAAGCCTGTGGAGGTGTTACCGACTCTTTCCCTTCCCGCTGCACCTCACCAGATGCGCTCAAGCCCTGGTCTTCTCTATCTCATTCAGTTTCAGCCTCTGCCCACCTCTCCCACCTCGGTATGGCCACGGACGGCGCCCTCACTCCAGCAAGTAACCACATTCTGCTAAAGACTACAGCTCGCGGCGGTGACAGACAATCCTTGCCTGGGTTGTGTTAGTCTTGACTTGTGATGGTCTTTCGACCAACCATCTTAGGCTGAGCTTCCAGAGAGCTCTCAGCTCCCGAATTTCTACCAAAACTCCTAATCAAAAGCATAATAAATCCCGCAAGAAAAGGCAGACAGAGATTCAGCATTAGCTTAAATTAGGCCACAGGGATAAGAGGGGGAGATGTGGGGAGGAGTCATCACTTTGGTTCCTGGGGGTTTCTATTTGCCTTTTGAATTAGCTCCTGCTTGGAGGTGGGCCTCCCATTCACCTCTGAGAGCTGTGGGTGGCAGCACATTCCATTTCCTTCCATTCACACCAAGCACCAGGTGACTCTAGATGAAATGCCAAAAGCAGGGCTGCCAGCCCACTGGCCTGCAGCCACAGAGGGAAGCTCCACTACTGAGCAGTGGCCGCCTTCCAAGGGGAAATAATGCAAAAACAATCTGAAAAGCCTTTCTGGATCACAGCCTGATGGGTCCTGCAGAGACCCAGATTGTGCTAGATTTTCCTCCACAGGCCCTGGCAATGCAGGCCGGGCTCACAGGTGGGCACTTCCTACCGAGTGCCTCAAGGTCTGCACCCTTCAAGGCGTCCTCCTGAAGTTAGCTTCCAATATGGTTGCTGATGTTCAAACAGCAGCCCCTTTCCTGCGCTTCCATTTCACATACTGCCTGTGAAGTAGGACAATGGCACAGAATGCTATCAATTGATTCGGTGGATAACAGTTGATAATGGTTATCCCCATGAATTAGTCTTTCAGCAGTAACTGTCTTGGGCTGCTCAGATCTTTAAAGCATTTTTGTTGTTGTTAGGTGCCATCAAGTCAGGTCTGACTCATAGTGACCCTATGTACAACAGATGAAACACTCCCTGACACCGTGCCATGCCCAGCAGTATTGTCAGTACTTCTCTGCTATTCATAGGGTTCTCAATGGCAGATTGTTTTGGGGATCAGTTGCTAGGCCCTTCTCCCCAGCCTGCAGCACCTGGTATTCCCAGGTGGTCTCTCATCCAAGGATTAATCAGGCTGACCCTGCTTAGCTTTCAAGATCAGGCAAGATCGGATGCCAGGGTGCTAGGGCTACAGATCTAAAAATATTGTTGTTGAGTGTCATCAAGTTAAGTAGTGACCCTCATAGGGTTTTCAATAGCTGATTGTTTTGGGATTGTTTTGGTAGTGGGCTGCCACGTCCTTCTACCATTTTTGTGGTGCCATGGATTGAACCCAGGGCCTCAGAGAGCACAGAGCAGTGCTCTACCAAGCTAAACCCTAGCCCTTTAAAGCATTACTCTACCTAACTCTAACACTCATTAAGTTATAAAAATCTGAGCCTGAGGAAGTGTTCATGACATAGGCCAGTCTATAATGTTTATAGTAAAAGTTATAAAATAGGCTCAGATTTTTACCTCCAAGTTGTTCTCCTGTTTGCTGTTCCTTAGGCAGTTTGCTGGCTCCACATCAGGGTCCTTTCTTTGAAAATGTTGCTGCATATGCTGTAAGGATTCAAGCCAGCAGAGAGGTTGGAGATGTTTTCTAGATAAGTAGAAAGAACTATGTGTTGGCTGTTTAAGGGAAAACCCAAGCCTCTTGCTTGTTTAAAACAAGCAGGTGGCCTGATGCAATGGGACAAGTGGCCCATAACCCCATGTGCTCCTTTCTGGGACTTTCCTTTTCTTGTAAGGTCTCAGCAGAGAGCCCGGCCCTGTTGCTCCTCTTCCTGGAGCAGGGGACTGGCCCCTTGTCTCCTAGGCTCACTCTATAAACCAGTACCATTACTGTTGGACAAAATATGGTGTCCTAGCAAGGATATATCCCCAGAATGTGCCCTGGCCAGGAGGAATTCAGGAATCAGTAAGCGAGAACCTTTTTAAAGTTTTGAAGTCTAAAGGCTTTAAAAGATGGCAGGGTTGACTTCTCCTTTTTGGCCTGGCCCATTCCCTATTCCATCTCCACCTCCAGTTGGTAGTTTCCAGCACAGCCTATATACCTCTCAAAGACCCTCTGTGGCTATGTGTCATGAGAACTTAAGGCAAATAGCCAGGGAGTAGCAAGGAGGAGAGCTTAGCTGAGAGATGCTTTTGGGAGGGAACAGAGAAGCCTTCTGTAAGGACTGACAGCAACCTTCACTTCCACTTGCCCCATGCTGCAGAACCCTCACTCTTCTCAGGACCTTGCATTGGGAGTGTGTCTTGCCAAAGAAGTGTTTCCCATAAGATGGCAACAGACAATTCTAGAAACAGCTGGAAGAAAACGTGTAGCCTCTGAAGAGTCTTCTGGTAGCTGCAGGGGATGGCTGTGCTTGGGAGCTGACACATGGTGTGTCTCATGAAGTGTGTGGGGGATGGAACAAACAATGGATCATTCTGGGACAGCAAGATTGACTGTGGTGATTCTGGTGGGTCCAGGTACACATAAAAAAGGACTCTTCTAATCCCTCCAACTCTTAGAGTCTCCAACAGTCACAGGCTGAAAGAAGCACACACACACACACACACACACACACACACACACACACACACACACTTCAGCTCAGGTGCTGTAACAATGCCACATAGGTCCAGACATACCAGGAATACTGAAATCAAACACTTCCCCCTGTCCCCAGAAGGAATAATTGGTGGAAGAACTCAAACTGAGGATGACACTAAGGAAGCTAAAAGAGAATATCATCTCAAAAATAATCCCCACAAACAAAACTGGCTTGCAGGTAGAATCATATATATATACACATACATACACACATATATATATGTATATATATACACATACATACATATATATATGTATATACACACGTACATATATATAGTAAAAGCCTAAAACATGGAAAGTAGCCATTCGTTTTTGAAATTATATCTACATTGAAAGTGAACATATATGATACATTGCCAATGTGGGGGTGGGGAGAGGAAGAAAAAACACAGGAACAAATACTTAAGCTTAAACTTAATAAAAGCAGATTAGAAACATGAACTTTCACAAATATAGCACAATTGTGTCTTATAAAATTATTATAATACTCTTTATACTTGATACAATTATATCAATAATACAGATTCTCTTATTAAGGTTTATTATAAACATGCAAAATCCATTGCATGATGCATTTGCAAAACATATTAAAATCCTTCTAGCAAGAAAACATCTTTGAGCTAATAAGCATCCAGGTGTCTTGATTCTACAGCTCTAGGTGGGTCATTCAATGGGAACTGGAAATAGGAGCCTAAACCATATTGTTTTTCAACACTAAGTGGATGTAAAGGGCTAGAGAAAGTAAGAAAATCAAAAAGGACTGATGCTAGAGTTAGTCAACACTTTAAGTTACTGTACATCATACTTTCATAAACACTGCAGCTTTTAAATAAATAAGTAAAAAAGGGGATGGGGCATACACTTCAGCTTCTTAGGAAGGGTAGCAACATAGGTAGCAAAATATTGTTGTGAGGTGGGGGAATTGGCTAACAATGCTTGTGAGTAGTGGCATGATTAGTGATGGCACCCTGGACTGAACAATAATCTCCCAGAGATTAAAATGAACATTACATACACTGGTTTATTCTTGATCTGAAATGATTTCACATGCTAATTAGCAAAGTCCTTAAATGATTTGGCCTCTTAAAAATAAAGCAAATATCAAGACAGTTATCAACCAAGTAGGGTAACATGATTCACCCAACACTCATCTGAAGTTTTCTTTCATTCTTTTTTAAACCACTGGACTATGGTTGCATTATGATGTTTGGGAACTGTGACCAGGTTCATCCTGACCTCTCAGATTTTAGGGACTGGTTCCACTGAGGCAGAGAACAGAAGAAGTGGATATCTTGAAGCCTTTCCCACTCAATCTCTCTTTGCTCACTCTCTGGAATCCCCATTCTTTCATTCCAAAGACATCTTGGGTGGAGGAGTTTCCAGCCCATTGGGCTGGGGCAGGTTCACTTTAGCATCTCTGGTTGGGGGATCCTCATGGTGAAAATCCACAGATGGAAGGTATGGAGAATATATCAAATCGTACCAAAAAAGGTAGAAGAGTCTCTTTGCTTTCTATGAAGGGTTAGCCTACAGTAAGATGTGACTCCTACATCATTAAACTAGACACTGTACATTATGTAATCTCCCACTAAGATAATGTTCTTTGTTTTAAGACAGACCCTGAAGAGTAACTAATGACCCTCTATTTTTCAGGCCTTCATGTGGAACAAGACACTCCATGGCCTTAAAATTTTAGGGCTAAGGACCATTTCCCACTGCTGGGGAGGTTGGGGGTTGGGGATATATTTTCTCTCATTGTTGAGTTTCATACTGCACTCTGCAAGATTGGGTGCACAAACTGGGGGTTGACATACGAGAACCCTTCAAAATCAGACTGGTCTATGTTAGCGATGACCAGCTGGTCTGGTGGTGTTAAGACGGGTTGCCCTCGTGTGAAGAACTTGTCAAAGTTTTCTGCTCCTTTGCCACACTGTGGGGGAAAAAAAAGAAGAAAAGAGGTCAGTAAATATAAGACATAGACAGGAGCTCTCTGAGAGCACTTGGTGTGAGAGGGGCGTGGCCCAGGGAAATTAGGGCTGGTTAGGCAGGAGGAGTCTTGGGAGCACTTGCAGGCCTACTAGAATCATAAGCCAGGCACAGCAAACAACAGAGTCACTCAGTTGTAGGTCTTCACATACTCACAGAATGAAAACCTTAACTGGAAATGCACTGTTGGCGATACCAATGGTAATAAGGAGACAGCTTCTTATTTCACTTTCTCCTCACTGAGCAAGCAGAACTCTGAGCATGAATGCTGCACACTCAGGGCCATCAGTCACAGCTCCATATTGAAAAAGCCAGGATGTTAGTTGGGAATGCAGGCACCCCTGAACTGAAAGGATGAGGTTACTGTTGCATATCTGGCTGTTTGCAACATTGGTAATAAAGCAAAATCTGTGTATCTTTGTGATCCAACTGGTATGTTCTAGAAATTCCAGCCCTGAAAGTAATCTTCAAGCAGTAAGGGGTAGGTTTAGTAGCAAGGGTGGGAGATGCACTGCTGGACCCAGCTAGAATATGGTACAGCTAGACAGAGGTAGTTAACTGGCAGACAGGTCAATGCAGAGCTAATTTACAGGGGGGTCTCTGGCTGGAGGAGGTTTGCAAAGGTGCCTTGAGGAGGCAGAGTAAAGTCTGCTGGTCTGTCTTGAACATTACTCTCCTCTAGGGTCTACCACCATACTCGGTCCAAATGAGGGCTCCAGGCAGAGAGGTCCTGTGATGTTCTATGAGAAACACAGTACACAGATGCTTAGGCAGCACTGTGTGGGAGTGACACTCAATTTGGGAGAAAGGGGTGTTATCTTTACTTTTCCAGCCTCCCAGAAGGGTTGTGGCATGTCAAAGTCTCTGGGACTCCAATGTGACTCTGAAACAGGTAGAGCTGGAGTTTCCTGGTGTTACCAATAATTATTTTGAACATGTTGCAAATTATCGCCCTTTTACCTACTACTCGCACCACAGGGGAAACACGAAATATTTCTGAGTCAGCATGAGTTTTATCTTAATCAGGCATTCTTGGATCTCTAAAAGAAGATAGCGCTAGGTAGACTGTGAAGTGGATGGCCACCCACTTTATTGAAGGACAAAGTGGAAGCTGCCTCGAACGAACGAGGAATTGATGGAATACCATGGAGATGTTTCAACAAACAGATGAAGCACTGGAGGTGCTAACTTGTTTATGCCAACAGATATGGAAAATAGCTACCTGGCCAACTGACTGGAAGAGATCCCCAAGAAAGGGGATCCAAATGAAATTGGAAACTATCAAATGGTGTCATTAATATCATTTGCAAGTAAAATTTTGCTAAAGACCATTCAAAAGTGACTGCAGCAGTATAGAGACAGGAAACTGCTGGAAATCAAGCTGGATTCAGAAGAGGGCATGGAACCAAGGACATCGTTGCTGATGTCAGATGTATATTAGCCCAAAACAGAGAATACCATAAAGATGTCTATCTATGTTTTTATTGACTATGCAAAGGCATTTGACTGGGTGGATCACAATACATTATGGATAACATTGTGAAGAATGGGAATAATAGAGCACTTAATTATACTCATGAGGAATCTGTAGATGGACCAGGAGGCAGTTGTTCAAACAGAACAAGGAAACACTGCTTGGTTTAAAGTCAAGAAAGGTGTGCATCAGGGCTGTATCCTTTTACCATCCCTCTTCAATCTCTATGCTGAGAAAATAATCCAAGAAGCTAGACTCGATGAAGAAGGATGTAACATCATGATTGGAGGAAGACTTATTAACAACCTGCATTATGCAGATGACACAACTGTGCTTACTGAAAGTGAAGGGGATTTGAAACATTTGCTGATGAAGATCAAGGAACATAGCCTTCAGTACGGATTGTGCCTCAACATCAACAAAACAAAAATCCTTATGACTGGGTCAGTAAGCAACTTCATGACAACTGGAGAAAAGATTGAAGTTGTCACAGATTTTGTTTTACTTGTTTCTACAATCAACACCTGTGGAAGCAGCAGTCAAGAAATCAAAAGATACATTGCATTGGGGAAAGCTATTACAAAAGATCTCTTTAAAGTGCTGAAAAGTAAAAACGTCACACTGAAGATGAAGGTGCGCCTGACTCATGCCATGGCATTTTCAATCACATCATAGGGTTATGAAAGCTGGACACTGAATAGGAGGGACAGGAGAATTGAGGCTTTTGAATTATGGTGCTGGAGACGAATATTGAATATGCCATAAATTGTCAAAAGAACCAACAAATCTGTCCTAGAGGAAGTACAACCAGAGTGCTCCTTAGAAGCGAAGAGGGATAGACTACACATTATATACTTTGGACATGTAGTCAGGAGGGACCAATCCCTGGAGAAGGACATCCTGTGTGGGAGACTGGCAGGTCAATGAAAAAAAGGAGGACCCTCAACTAGATGGATTGACCCAGTGTCTGCAAGAATGGGCTTAAACATAAAAAAGATTGTGTGCCTGGCACAGAATCAGGAAGTGTTTGTTCTGTTGTATACAGGGTCACTATGAGTCAGAATGGACTCAACAGCATTAAAAACAACAAAACGGGGAGAATAATTGTATCTCACTTTCTGGGCTCTTATGAAATGTACGGAGTTTCACACAGAACCCAACACTTAATCAGAGTTCAATATATACTGCTTTTTAAAATAAGATAAGATTAGTTTCACAGGTTGAACTTTATCGCTTTTTCTTTCACCTCTTTTATCTATCTTTTAGAAGGTTTTCTAGAGAATTTAGTTTCATTATAACTTTCCCACCTTCTTTTCATTGACTAAAACTTGCTACCTGTTAGAAAGCATGTCCTAAATTTAAAGTGAGATCCTTATAAATATAAGCTTTCCTTTTTGGGACTATTTTCATTTTTAATAAGCAGTCATCCACGATGAACCCAAGGACACCTCACAGTAACTAGGAGGTATAATGAGATGTGTCAATGGGGGAGAGTTATCATGAGGATTTTTGGGAGCCTTTCAAGTCACGGTATGGGGGCCATAAAGACTGAGGCTTATATGTTACACCAGTACTGCTTGCCACCGACAGGAGAGCAGAACTTCCACTCTCGCACTCCATGTTTCCAGGGTAATTTTCCTTGAAAGAGCATAGAGCATTTCAAAGCAAGGTCAGCAGAGGCAGAGTCTGCAATTTGCATCACCGCACATGCACAGGTCCCTGTTGATCACAGGAAAACATTCTTTAAGAAGTAAATAAGGGCACAAGGTTTCTTCCCAAGAATTAATCATGAGTCTATTTGATCCATCAGTTAGATGAACAGAAACCAGCCTTCCGTTGCGGTGCCACATTCAGATATGTCTGTGATGATGGAAACAGCTAAAGAAATAGCCCTGTTTCTGATATACCAGGGGTTTTCAACCAGGTAAGATTTACCTCATGGGTCATGGGGGGGGGGGCCCATGTTTCTAGTGTCATGGCTTGAGCAAGGAGTGCTACTGGCACCTAGGGAGTGGAGACCAGATATGCTGCTTGTTGTTGTTGTTAGGTGCCGTCAAGTCGGTATCCGACTCATAGCGACCCTCATAGGGTTTTCAATGGCTCTTTCGGGATTGCCTTGGGAGTGGATTGCCAAGTCCTTCTCCTGTAGATATGCTGCTAAGCATCCCAAAATGCACAAGACAACCCCTTCCCCCGAAAGAGTGATTGGCTCAAAATATCAATAGTGCTGCTGTTGAGAAACTCTGGGATATATCCAGATTGTAATGTGCGGCTGAGTAGGTCCTAAGGTCACTATGAAGACAAATGTAGGGGCCAAACAAGGAAATTAGGAAGGACCAGCCATATGTGAGAGCCAAAAATGGAGAAGCTGGATGAGCCCAGAGAAAAAGCAGTAAAAGTAAGGGTTAAAGACCTGGGAGAGTTGGCTTTGGGTTACATGCCCTTTGGGAACCTGGTGAAGTAATACTCATTGCCTGGAAGAATTCAAGGGAATCTACTCTAATGCTCGCATGGGCTAGAGTGTGTGCTTCCTTAGTAAGATACCGTTTATGAGTCTCCTGATACTCATTAATATGCAGAGAAAAGCAGGGAGGAATTTCTGGGAAAAAAACCAAAAGCATGTGAGTTGCTACTAGAAAGAGCAAAGCTAGCCAAGGTAAAATGTTTTCTCTGTCCTGGCTGGACATCTGTCTAGCCTTAGATTTATTGATTTTTCTTCCTGTGAAAAGGTCACATGGGTGTAATCCTTTCCTTTGAATACTGTCCTTATGGTGTTCAAAAATCAGCACCCAAGGGGAAGTTTCCAAAAGCCATGGCTTTACTTCTAAAGAAAAAGGAGAAGAAAACTGAAAGGAAATTTCTCAAAATCAGAAAAGGGGGCCACATAAACATCAACATTGAGAAGGCTGGGGATGGATGGTTGAGCACATCAAATCCCATAGCTGGTGTCCCTAGGAGGGTTATTTATTCCTGAGAGCTTCCACTGCTTGGAAAGCCACGCATTGTAATACATCGGGTAAAAAAAATCCTCTTTGGTTGAAGCCTCCTCCCATAACTGTGCTGATGACTGCAGAGCTAAGGAGACATCACAAGCCCCAGATCAATCTAATCACTGCTCTGTTATCACACTGAACGGCAATAGACCATTACTTTTGAGAGTGCTCACCACTAGAAACACCTTCCTCTGCTTTCTTACTCTAAATCTCCTTGGAATTTTCCTTGACTCACAGGAAGAAATTACATTTTAGCAAATGAAAGATTTTTGTAAACTGGTTCACTTGGGTGGAAATACCAGAGGCAAGGACAGGCCAAGAGCAAAGAGTAAAAACTGATCCACTGAAGTTCAGACATATCAACCATGGGACAGAAATGGGCCATGAGTATATCTTAGCAAGAACTGGGAGAAGAAAGCCCTGGAAAAGCTGGAGGTTGAGTCCAAGGCTGAGAGGAAATCTAAGATTCAGAAGGATGTTTTATTCTGAGGGAGACCATACAGAAGGGAGTTTCCTTCTCGCCACAAAGGGGCCAAGGGAAGCGTGACTACTTTTACCACAAATTCAGTACTGTGAAAAATATCACTTCTTTTTCCAACATAGAGGGTCTCTCAATAATTAAAACATAAGCCCTCCCTATCTCTTTGCAAAACAAGGTTTAGAAATAGACAAGCTCCTTCAAGCAAAATGGGAGAAGATCTTGAACTACTTGTTTTTAAAGATGTTCTGCAGAGATATGCAATAGTCCAGCACCTATAGAAAAGGATCATGAAAATCAGACCAATAGATTCAACAAGTCATTGCATTCTCAATGCAGAATAAAGTCTGTTGCCTATGATCCAACCTTACAGCCATCAGCTTGATAGGGAGGGCACTACTGGTGCCATCTTGGAGCTGACTAGGGAGGAAGACAAGGCACAGAGACAAAAGGACGAAGGAATGGGTACCTAACAGGACGTTTGGATGAGTAAGTGAATGCATGACATGTGAAGCTAGCCTGACTGTGGAAACCCTCACAGCATTCCACGGGGAGGAAACAGGAAGGTTGTTACCATGGCCATTTGAAGGGCTGCCTCCATGACAGTCTGTAGCAACAAGTGGGATTGGGTTGTTCATGGCCTCAAAGGTTGAGTCCACTAGAAACACACAGCAGCTAAAGCAGCTTGGAAGCTTACCCCCTGGCCTGGGGGTACATGGTCTTCCTTTCCAAAGGCTACCTGTACCTTATACCCATGGAGGCTTTTGCCATCTGGGATGTGATCCAACATACAGTGGGCATGGGACAAAAATGGAAGGGGAGAGGGTAGCAGGAGGCAGTCCAGAGCCAACTGGGATAGTGAGTGATCCCAGACAAGTTCCTCTTGTCCTCCTGAGCTGAGGTGGCGTCTTATGTTCACTGAGCAGTACCAACACCCAAGGGAAAGCAGGTGGGCAGTGGAGTGAAGAACCAGACCAGAGATCAAAAGCCCCAGGGGACAGCTTTGGGAAACTCACTGCCTTCCCCTGTAAAGCTGTTGTGAGGATTGAGGGAACTAGTCTGCGTGATACCCTTTCTAAGTGACAACACATGATGCAGACATAAGGTACGACATGCATAACAAGTGCCCAGCCTATAAAAGGCATGTGATTAATATTGGGAACACAAATGAATGCTATTAATAGCGGACCTCCTTCTTCCTTATCTCTAGAGTAAGGAATTAACTCCCTTGACATTCCTACTCATTTGGTAAAGAGATCAGTTAATAAAATGAACCCAGGAGAAACCAGGCACGGTTTAGATTTTACAAAGCATGGAATGATGCAGACTCTAGGTAGAAGCTGGGTTGGAATGCTCCCCATCCATGTCCTGGGTGGAAAGCAGCCCACTCCCAAGCCCTTGCTTTCTATGAAAGGGTGCATGGATGAGACTGAGCTGTGATTCCAAGCTTGGCTTCTTGCTTCTGAGAAAACTGGGCAAGAGTGATACATGTGTTGGGCTCAATGCTACCATTGCCTCAGTGTCTCAGTCATGTAAAATATAACCCTATGGTATTATATATAATCCATCCATCCATCCATACATACGTAGTATTATTATATATAACTGACATGAAAACATGAGTAGCTAAAAAATAATGGCTTTTAGAAAGCAAAATCAAACAAAACCCAGGGGAGCGGGCAGAGTGCACTAAGGAAGCAGAAGGGTGCATTGCAAAGGTACAGAGAAAGGCAGGGGAGATCTCTTATAGTCACTGGATGTGGCAAGATGTCCTTGGTATCAGGGGAACTCTTACATGTGATTCAAGTTCTGGTTCTGGGGTACACTGCAGCCCTGTCTGAGCCATGGGTACAGCAATGATAATGTCCCATATCTCTTCACAGCTTCCTGCCTCACAATCGCATACTCTTCTCCTTTAAGTTAAAGAACCAACAGCAGAAATGAGCTGGTGCCTTCTGCGTTGGGCTTCCTGGGAGGTCAGGTCCACAGTGTGGGACCCTCCTAGGAGGGCCTCTGGCCATTGCCCTTTCCATGATGATCAGCATGCTCAGGGAATGGTCTCCGTGCAGGACCGGTGCAAACAAGCAGGGGCACACAAGTAAGGGTTAAAGAGTGAGGTTAGTTTGCTCATTAGTTGCCCCAGGTTTTGGAAACGTGCTCACCGAAGGCCTGGATGCCCACTGAAGCCAGTGCATTTTGGTACAGAAAGTCTGGAGAATAAGAACGGACAGAGGAGAGGATTTGGAGTACAGTCAATTCCTGGCCTTGGAACTCAAGCATCGGGAATGGCTGTGTGAAGAACGCCATGAACCCACATGAGCCGAGAGGGAAAGGCCTTGGCAATATATCATTATGTGAAAGATCCAAGATGGAAAACATGGCACAACCTCACTTATATGTATGTTTACACGCATAACTTTCTGAAAGGTAACAGAAAAGATCATGAGTAGTGGGACTAGTCACTGGGGAAGAGGAGATATCATTTTTCCTTCTATATCATTCTTTGTTCCTTAACTGTGTATTTTACTGCTGAGAGATAGTATTTTAATCATAGTCATAGTTTTAAAGGGATTGGGACTTCCTCCAATTCCTGCCAACATCCCCTGTGGTGAAGGACTGGAGAAGGGCTTTGGTTTCTCGGATGGTAATCAGACACACCTGTCTCACCTGTTGCCTTAAAGCTTTATCTTGTAAAGAGCAAATGCTGTTTGGGGAGAGTGTGACTTTATGGATGAGTTTGCTGATGGACACAGGCAGCCAAGTCCACGTCAAGGGAGAACATTCGTGTAGGTGTGAGAGCCATGCATGTATGAGGGCAAAGGTTCTGGCTTATTGTGGGCTGTTTTCTGTGGAATTAAAATGTGTAATACATTTAGCCTTTATATTAATGGCCAGCTTTAGAGGATTTAAGGCTCCTTTCCTAAGAACAGTGTAACGATCATCATTGTTGGGGACCTTCGTTTCAGACAATGGGAACTTATTGGTTCACCCAGCTTGAGGCAGGCTGGATCTGTATTTATGTCATCCTTTACCACTGAAGCTCTGAGGTTTGCAAGAGTGTTCCTTATTTATATTGGTCATTATTTAAAATGTCTCATTTCTTCCAGTTTCTCTTCCAAGCAGAGAATTACTTGGGAGATCATTATCAAAGAATAGGAAAAGCTGCTTGCTTCTGTTTCACCCAGTAAAACATATATTTGGATTTGACTTAAGGACTTAAGTCAAATCCAGATATACTGGTATGTGATTCCTTCTCATCCCCAAGGCTGGTTTGTGTCTTTATATGGCCAGCAAAGCTCTCCAAATCTTGAAAAACTCAATTTTCATTAGCATCACTGTGACTGGCCATGAGGATGAATCTCCCTGTCACTCAAGAGAACTGATTCGACACGCCCACAGTATCTCCTCTGTTAGCCAGTCCCTGAAAAGCCCCCCCTGCTTTCCCTGAATAACTGTACGCTGTATAGGCAACTTTTCAGAGTAATTATTAAAAGAACATTGGCCATGAGGTATCCTTATGCTTAGAACATACACACAGAATTATTTAGGCATCAAGAGGTCCTGTGCCTGCAACTAACTCTCAAATGGTTCAGAAACATGTGTGTGTGCACATGTGTGTGTGTGGGGGGGGCGCTCACGTGTTCAGAGAGAAGAGATGAAGAATAAGGCAAACATGATAAAATGTTCACATTTGGGGAATTTGGGTAAGGGGAATGTATGAATTCTTTACAGTGTTTTCCTGAGTCTTTTACAAGTCTGAAACAGAAATTATTAAAAAATAAATTTAAAAAGAGCTGTCCTGACCTGATACCACCATCACACTCGCAGAACAAGCTAGTGACGTTGTAAAGTACAGAACTTTGTGGTGGTTGGGGGTGGTGGGCAATGGATCCTGATTGTGCCTTCTCACCTCTGGGCCACCTACACTTGTTCTCAATATGTTTTTTTGCTTTTTATTTTGTTTTTTTTGTCTTTGGCTCTTGCTGCAAGGGTGGTCAATATCCTGATGAAAGTTATTCTATTTTTTCCTACCTCTATCTGATCAAATAACCCCAATAATTTCCCAAGAAAGGTAGCCTCTGAAAGACAGGCCCATTTTCAAAGTGTTTTACCTGTTGATGCCAGAATATTTATTTCTTGGTGCTAGCGTTGTAGATTAATTTCTCCTCTTTAGTAACCATTAAAGTACAGTGACTATTTCTGGCTTGCTTCTGAGCTAACTGTTCTGGTCCTTAGTGCCAACAGATAGTATTTGAAAAAGAAAAATCAATTAGCTTTTATGTTTCTGTTATTTTTATAAACTGTTACTCATCACAGGCAAGAGGAGCGGAAAGTTGAAGGCTGTTCAAGGTCATTTTTTCACATGGATAATAAAGTTGGAGGAATGCCTACAGAGGTCAAAGTGCCACTGATCAGAATCACAGAGCTTTCACTTTTTAGGCAAAGCAGAAGAAAAGAGCCGCCCTTCCCTTGCCAAGTGTTGGATGAGCCAAGCAGTCTGGCTGCATTACTCTCCATGTGGCACCTCTTTGTCTATTTGATGCCGTGGGAGCCGGGTGGAAAGGTCCTTTCTCTCTCTGTAAGTGAAGACGAATTAGAGGTATCGTCTACTTAAAACTAAGTCTTCTCATGTGGAGTCTTCCAAACATTGGTGGGCCTCCTTTCCATGACTCGGGCTTGCTGCAGGGAGCACAGCCGTAGGCTGAATCGGATGCTCCTTTTCTATGCAGTGTCCTCTATGCTGTGTCCCCTTGAGGAGAGCCCTGGGACCAGCCTGCACTGTGCTTTTCTCATAAAGAAAAGGAGACAGTCATGCGGCTGCTTCCTCTCCAGGTCAGCACAGCACAGATGTCTGGTTTTGGTTTTGCTTTTGTTTTAACAAAACAAACTATCCCACAAAAGGGTCCACCCTGTGGAGCAGTCATCCTGTCTTCTAGCAAGTCATTTGCCCTCACAGTGACACAGGTAGCTCTGTCCACAACTCATCTCTCCTGCTGTTGGCCACTGCAGGACAGGTTCTTCCCTCACTTCTGAGCCTCCAGATTCATCAGGCGAGGTGGCCACAGTCCTGCGTACTTGATTCCTACCACTCTCTTCTCTTCCCTCTCCTTTATGTGTGGCCTCACCCAGAATCCAGGTCGTGGCTGCACTGCAGACCCTGACCTTAATGTCACTGAGAGATGTAAAGTCCTGGGTGGAGCCTCCTGATGGATCATGGCATTATGGAGTATCTTTTGTGATAGGATCTCATATGTTGTATGGCACTTTGGTCTAAAGCTTAACTTTACCAGTGTCACCTTGGTAGACACAAAGTTGACACATAGACCACACAGCACGGAAACTCTAATTCCTCTGTATAAGCCCTTAGCTGTCCAGCCACAAAATACCTCTACCCTCCTGAGAGAGATCAATGATTCTGGAATAACCTTTCTTTACAGGTGTGAAAATAAAATACAATAAAGATAAAACAAAGATGATAGACTTCTGATTCTACAAGCACAAATTTGGCCTCCAGAAGCACCAACGAATAACTGTGAGCAACTGAAGTTCTACAGCTGCTATTTTACAACGAGCAAAGGCTTAATTCCCCAGGAGCCGGGAGTGGTGTGCACGCTAGAACAGCTAAGGGTCCTCAACCCCGTAAAACCCAGGGAAATGGATTCTCCAGCACTTGCTAAAAACCCACCTGGCAAACATGCCTGATAAAGATGCAATTACCAGTCGGGGTTGTGACAGTCACTCAGAGGTGAAGCGCTCAGAGGTGGGGTTACCAGTGGCATTCCGAAGGAAGAGGCTGTGGCAGCCATGTTGCCAGGATGTTTTTTTTAGCAGTGACAGTGAGGCCTGTGTTGCCCATCCTTCTCTGAAATAACAAAATCACTCTCTGGAGAAACTCTTGACTTTTCAGTTAGCTCTGGATCAGGAAACTGCACTGCTCGGAGGCAGCTGGGAGGCCAGAGTCTAGAATAACTCGCCACAGCCTGCTCTCTCTGCAGTCGGTGTTCACCACGGCACAGCTGCAGGTAAGACTAGGGTCGTTTTCCTCCATCCTAAACATCTTCTTCCACCACTGAACTATTCTTGGGGAGGTATTTCCGCTCCAGCTTGGTGCCACACAGACAGAAGGACGTCCTAGGTGCCCCTGTGTGAAATGCTGCTCACCTGCTGCTCTGTGGGTGGGGCATGCAGGAAGAATTGAGGGGAACTGAGCTCACGGGCAGCTCTTGGCTGCTCTCCTAGGCACCAGAACATCCCTTATTTTTCACTCTGCCCTTGGCTCTCTCCCGCTTTGTGACAAAGTACATCATTGGACCCAGCCTGCTCTAACCTCCTCTGCTCTTTGCATTGCCCCTGAGGCCCAGCTCCATGGATTCTTTCTGGCTCCTTCCTCCAAGTGCAGAAGAATCTCTCTGTGAGCCCAGGAGCTCGTTCCAAGCTCTGGCCAGTGCTCTCCCCGAGCACAGCCTTCCATACAAAACCTCTTCTAGGGCCTTTGTCTGTGATTTCTGCTTCTGTTTGTGAGTTCTGGAGTGTCTCTTCATAGCCGGATGTAATTTATTCTTCCTTTTCATTTTAACCAGCACCCAGTCAAAACCAACCAATAACAGCAGGAATAAAAGACAGACAAACCCTGCTCATGCCTCAGCTGCCTGCCATGGGAACCACTGTGGTTCTAGCAATGTCTGTGGCCCATAGAGAACAGCTCATACCCCTGGTGGCCTGAGCAAAGTCACCCCTGGTTTTCCCTACATACAAGCTTAGGGGCAAGTATCCACAAAAAGTGGGAGACTCTGAAAAGACACCATTTCTTTTGAAATCAAGGTCACAATAAACCAAAAAAGAATGTGTGTTTTATGGTTGGCTTTGCCACACTTCATTTCTTTCCAGAAAATGACTGACAAGTCATTTCCTTTTGCTGAACCCTTCAGGCAGGGTCCATGTGGGTCTGTGTGCTGTGCCTGCAAGGAAACAAGCTGGGTTTAAGATGGTATTGCCTCGCATTGCTCCTATTCTAATGTGAGGAGAGAAATAAATATAAAAGGCAGGAAGGAACAAAGGGGGGCCCAGCAGAACAGTCTACTAAGGCATCTTCGGTGCCAGTTATCACTCTGCTCATCCCCACACTTTGCAGCCAGGCTTTGTGCCCTGAAGAGGAGGATCAGGTGAGCGCACCCAGGGCCATGGGCTGGCTGAGAAGGGGTGGGTGGCAGATATCCACGGCCCATGTGAAATGATGACTCAGGAGGAAGTCAAGTGACCTGATTAATTTTAGTTTGTCTTCAGACTGTGCTAAAAATGTCTTAGAGCCACAAAGTCCCGTGGGCTGGCCACCAGCAGCGTTATTCTTGGAGCAGAAGCCACATGAACATATGTGATGAAGATGCTGCCGCTCTGAGGACAAAGCTGTGTGTGGCCTGGCCAGGAACTCGGCCACCCCAGGGGTCCCCCTGGCCTGATCTGGGGGGGCGGGGCGTCAGAGACAGATTTGGGCTGACAGGGCAGATGCTGCTGATGCTGGTGGAGGAACAGAGCAGCTCTCCTGCAGTCTCAGGAGCAGGGCACCAGAAGCAACAGCCCAGCGTCAGCCAAGATGGCATGAGCTGCAGGTGAGGGCCACTGGCCCTTAGAGACGGGGTGCAGGGCAGGCAGACACCCAGGGCGCTACAGGGCAGCAGGGTGGGGCTGCGGGAGGAGGTTGGTGCCCTGAAGATGCTGTTTCTCTCTGAAGATAGGAACATAAGAGGGCACACGCTGGTCCCCTTCGGCTCACAGACCCAGCCGTAGGACTGTTGCTGGGACAGAGTGAAGGCGTAGTGGGAAAGGGCCCAGACTCTGATCTGGGCCTACTGGGTACCAGCTGTGTGTCCTTCGGCAAGTTACAGAGCCTTTCTGTGCCTCAGTTTTCTCAACTGCAACCAGGGACAATAATGTTCCTCTCACAGGGGCATTGGGAGGATTAAGTGAATTAATATTTATAAAGAACTGAGAAGAGGGTTTGCCATTTGTTGTCTGTTAAGTAAACAAACAACAAGAAAGAAATCGGAACCACACAGGAAGAATCCAAATAAAGCTGGCGAGGTTAGAACAGGTGGCTGCCACCCACTGCTTGTAGCAGAGGCAGTGGTTGGCACAGAACCGTGCCCAGGCCCTGCCTGTGAGCTGGCAAAGGCTGAAGTACGCTTCAGGGCCCTCAGGGCAAGTCGCACCAGGAGTCTGCCGCAGAGCTCAGGCAAGGAGGATGGCTCTTTGCCCAGTGCACACCTGCCCTGCTCTCTGATTATCTGGGGTGCTCTGCAGCTGCCCAATGAGGGCCATGGGCACATGGGGTCCTGGCATTTGTGTATACTCTGAAAGGCCAGCAGGGATCCTGGTTGCTCAGATTGAGGATGGAGCACAAGCCCAAGTTGGTACCTGGGCCACTTCCCTCACCCTGCCGAGTCCAGGGTTAGGAAGCTGTCTCCAGGAAGAAGGTGGGAGGGTCAGGCCTGGACCTGGGGAGCCAGAGCCCAGGACACAGGCTGTGCTTCCGGACTCACCACTTTGGGCTTGAACGGCGGCTGGATCTCTCTGTTCTTCAGCTTTTCCCAGTCGATCCGCCGGAAGAAGGCATGTTCCCTCACATCCCTCTCCCCCTCAGGCCCGCAGCCCAGCCTCTTGGCTGGATGTTTGGTCATCAGCTTGAAAGAAAAGGAGAAAAAGAGGTTGGATGACAGTGCCTTCCAGAGGCAGTGCCGCCCCTTGGCCTGGCTATGGCACCAGCCCGGTGGTGAGGCTGCCACACACCAGCTCATCAAGAACCCTCCCGGTCCCCTCCCCCCACCATGCAACTAGCATGGCCTTCCTGTAGTGACTGTCACACTAAGGAAAAGGACAGCAGTCTGAACCCACGGCCACATGGAACAAGAAGTCAAGCAGGCATCTCATGCACCAGTCTGCCATTCCATATGTAGATCTGGGGGCTGGGGGTGCAACTCAGGAGTACAGCACTGACCTAGCATATGAAACCTGAGTTCAATCCTCGGCACCACCAAAAAAGATCATGTGGTCTATATGCAGATCTGGTAAAAAGGTGCACGAACACTCAAAATTGTGTCTGCTGAAAGTATCTTTGCAGGCCAGCATCACATGCCTGTTTATGGCTAGACCAAAATATTGTCAATCAAAACTCATGGGTCAGGAAAATCCATGCTGTAACAAGGAAGACAACTAGTTATTTTCACACACATTGGATAAATGCTTTGCAAAAGATTGAACAAGCTGGGAAATGTTATAAGTGTTTTGCGCTCAATCTCACTAAATCTCAAAAGAATTTTTGTGACCTAAAACCTGACCATGAAAAACTAGTTAAGTCGTGACCAGCAATTCCACTCTTAGGCATGTCTTCAAAAGAAATGCGTTCATATGCTCACCAAGGCCCAGGACCTAGAAGGTTCATGGCCGCTCTATCTGTAATTGCCTCAAGCTGAAGTGGGGCCACCCAAATGCCCTACTGGCATGGAAAGGATGAACAGACTGCAGCATGTCCACCCAGTGAATACCACGCAGCAACATGAAAGAAGGAACCGTGACCACATCTGTCACTGTGGCCACATCTGTCATTGCAAGGCTGAGTGGAAGAAGCCAGGCCCAAGAGCACTCACTGCAAGACCCCAGCTGCGCACAGTTCACCATAGGCCAGGCTAATGCACACAGTCAGAAGTGGGGATGCTGATTATCTTGGGGAGGCAGCAGCATCTCCAAGGTGGCCAGCAGGGGCTTTCTAGGGTTCTGTTTCTTGACCAAGGTGCAACTACATGGATGCGATCATTTTGTGAAAAGTCATTCTCTGTACAGCTATGATCTGTGCCCATTTCTGTCTGTATATCTCAAAAACAGAAAAAACGAACAAAAAGCTCCATCATACCAAGTGAGGGGAGACCTGAGGACTAGGACTTCCCAAAGACCTGAGATTACTTCTGGAGATTCCCACCGCCCCCACATATACAGTTTCACAAAATGGATTGGAGACAGCAGTGCAGTATGATGAGGGACCGCACCAGCATCCCAGAAAGTATTGGGACTGGGATCTACTCTCTGCCTTCATTTGTCCCCCTGTGTTCTGCACTTCACCAAACTCTTGCTCTCCATTGCCAAAAGGCAGTGGTGGGTGTTTCTGGTATTTCTGCCATCTCTCTTAGAAGTGTAAAAAACAGAGCCAGGTGTGGTGGTGCATGCCTGGAACCCCGGCACTTGGGAGGCTGAGGTAGGAGGATTGTGAGTGGGAAGCCAGCCTGGGCTACACGCTGAGACTCTGTCTCAGAAAACTAAGCAAAGAAAAAACAGGGAGAAATGATGTTTTCCTTAGTAGCCCTCTAGGTCCATGGCTGTGAAAGAAATCCAAATGTACTTACTCCTTTGCAGATGGAAACTGCCTCCTTGGATAAGGATTTGGGGTAGGAAACATTGTGCTCCATGATAGACTGAAACAGTTCATCTTCATCTTCTCCATCAAATGGAGGCTATTCCGGAAAAGGGAAAGAAACGAAAACACTTAAGCAATTCATTACCACGGTGCCCGAAGATCCAGTTCAGCACAGAGCAACCATAGGTGGCATGGTTAGCTCAGCTAACTTGGGAGTTTATTTGATTATCTTTAATTAGGCTGGTGGTTGTGTTTTTTATTTTTAGCTCTGTCCCTTTAATTATCTTGCCCTGAGCAACCCAAAACAATCTTCAGGGAAAATGTTTTTGAATAAGGCTTTCAATGATCTGCAAATAAATTATAATTAATCCATTCATCTTCTAATTATGTGCTAAAAATCTAATTATGAACAAGCTAGGTTACAGATGGCTTTGTGTTCGGAAGGTGGGGAGGAGTAGAGAGCACATAATGCCTTTTCTTGGGGTGATGGGAACTTAGAACTTGGGCGAAGAAGGCGTCCCTGGCCCAGGAACCGGGACCTTCTGACCCAACAAAGAGCTGCTCTGTGCTGCATGTGGCGCCCGCATGGTGGCAGTGATGAACAGCTTAGTTTCCAGATGGGTCCCTTCTCCTTTCTACTGGGTTTAATTGGCATTGTGGTACTGCGGGGCGCCATGGCTTTGAAGTCAGATGGATCTGGCTTCCTACCCAGGTGTCCACAGGCAAGTAAATAGCTGCCATTTCAACACGCCATTGGCTACACTGGAGTGTCTGGCGAGTATGTCTTGCTACTGTGTGATGCACCCAGTATGCACCAAAGGAGGGGTGCTAGGTGGCTGTGACTAAGGCAGGGGAGCCTCTGGGAGCAGAGGCTGAGCCCAGGATGCCCCTTAAGCTTCTGCTCCAGCCTGCCTTTAATCCCAAGGGTGCTGTCAGGGCAGGGCAGGGGAGGGGGAGTTATTTTGGAGGGTGCTGTAGTGATGATGTGAAATGACCAAGACAGGTACTCTCTGACACCAAGCCCTATCACTTACCACCAGAGGCTACAAGGATGGGATGACTAAAGTGAGACTCTTCACCCCTTGACACCAGGCCCCGCCATTCAAAACCCTAGGCTACAGGGACCAGACAATGGAGATAAGACTTTTCCAAAACAAAGTGGTTTGTTAGGTGCCATAGAGTTGGATCTGACTCATGGTAACCCTGTGTACAACAGAACAAAACACTCCCCAACACTGTGCCACACACGATCTTTTAATGTTTCAGCCTTTTATTACAACCATGATGTTTCCTCTCCTTTGAGTCCTGCCACATCAGCAAAAGGAGGTCCCCAGGGGCTTTACTCCCTTCTGGTCATTAAGGTCGACTCTACCTTGAGGAGGAAACTCTTCCCCAGTCGTCTCCTGAATGCCTTCTAACCTCAGGGGCTCATTTTGGGACACCATATCTGACACCTCCCACGTGTCTATCAGCTTGTGGTGCTGTGGGGGCTTGTGTGTTGCTGTGATGCTGAAAGCTACGCCACCAGTATCTCAAATACCAGCAGCGCCACCCATGGTGGACAGGTTTCAGCTGAGCTTCCAGACTAAGACAGACTAGGGAGAAGAAGGACTGGCAGCCCACTCCTGAAACAATTTGCCATTGAAAATCCTCTCAATAGCAGAGAAGCACTGTCAAATATAGTGCCTGAAAGTGAGTCCTCCCTGCACCAAACTGGAAGGCATTCGAAAGACAACTGGGAAGAGTCGACCTTAATGATGGGAATGGAGCAAAGCCCCTGGGGCCTCTGTTTGCAGATGTGACACAACTTAAAATGAGATGAAACACAGTGGCTGTAACAATGGGCTCAGACATTTAAAAAGATCATCTGCATGGCACAGTGTCAGGTAGCGTTTCATTCTGTTGTACATAGGATAGCTATGTGTTGGACCCAACACGACTGCACTTAAACACAAAAACGTATTTGACAGTGCTTCTTTACTATTCATACGATTTTCAATGGCTAATTGTTTTGGCGGGCTGGGATTTAGCTCAGTGGGTAGAGCGCTGCGCTGCAGTCTCTGAGGCCCCGAGTTCAATTCCCAGCACCGCAAAAATGGGAGAAGGACCTGGCAATCCACTCCCAAGGAAATCCCAAAGCACTCAGCCATTGAAAACCCTATGAGGGTCGCTATGAGTCGGATCTCAACTCGACGGCACCTAACAACAACAACAACAAATTGTTTTGGCAGTGGGCTTCTGGGTCCTTCTCCCTAGTCTGTCTTAGTCTGGAAGCTCAGCTGAAACCTGTCCACTATGGGTGGCCCTCCTGGTATCTGATGTACCAGTGGCATAGCTTTCAGCATCATAGCAACACACAAGCCCTCACAGCACGACAAACTGACAGACACGTGGAAGAAAACAAAGTTAGTGGGACTAAACTCCCTACCCAAATATGTCCAAAGTCAATTATTCCCACATAAGGTAAACCCTTTGGGAGAAGGACCTGGCAACCCACTCCCACCTAACAACAACAACAACAACAACAACAACAACAACAACCACAACAACGTAAACCCCAGGTCAAACCAGCTGTTAAATGTCCAGAAAGCCTTATAAACAGCAGCAGCCCTTCATCTAGTGCCAAGCAACACCCGTCCTCCTGTTGTTCCTGCCCTCCGCCCCCTGGCAGTATACCGGGAAACCTTTTCTATTCTACTCTATTCTGAGCTCCAGTTAATTCTCTTGCCACTCGTGACACCAGCCATACTCCTACCCACTGCACTACCCAATTCCTGTCACTCTGGTGGGACAGCACACAGGAGGAAGGGGCTGGTGGGAAATTCTTTAATGTTTGCCTCTGGCACAGCTAGCCTTGAGTTTAGCATGAGAAAAGGCAGACTGGGGGCAGTGTGGGTTGCATCCTGGTACAGAGCTCTGGCCAGGGTGTGGGGTCAGGGAATGGGAGCCATAGGCTTCAAGGGAAGAACGCCAGGTCTATAAAGATCCCTACCTTGGGACCAGGTATAGGGGAACGGAGTGTTGGGTGACTGGTGCCACTTACATTTTTCTTTTTTGTCTCAAACTATAAATAAATGGGTCTCCTTTCCAGTTGTAAGTGCCTGCTGTAAAGAATCTATAATTTGGTGGCAGTGTGCAGGTGGATGAAAAGAGCTAAAATTAGCCTGCCTGTGAATTAGTCAGAACAGGGTGGGGACAGCCTACCATGGCGTGCTGCCAGGGGCAGAAGGAAGGTGGCACCCGAGGGCCCATGAGGCAGGTCAGCTGGGAAGTGCTGGCTGCAGATGGCCACCTGTGTCAGCAGAGGGCTGAGTGGCACAGGCCGGGGGTGGCGGCAAGGTGGTACCTGGCCAAGAGCTACAATGGCAGCCAGGCCATCCCATCATGTCTTTGTCCCATATCCTACCCCCTGCTTCTCCCCGACACCTCCTCTAGGACATCCACATGGCATCTCCTCTTCCCTGACAAGTGACCCAGAGTGTGGCTGAGCTCTGGCTGAGATTTTCACCACTGAAACCAAAGCACTGGAGGTTCTGGTCCAGGCCGTGAGCTGCGCCTCTCCAGGAGCCCCAAGCGCCATGAATCTGAAGTGGGGGCCTCCTCTGCAGCATCAACGGTGGCCCGGAGGTGAGCGGGGCAGAAGCTCCACTTCCTGATGACAGACTAACACCTCACAGTGAGGCCTGATAGGGTCTCTGGTCAGGATCAGCTACATACTCTGCAGGGGGCGGACCTCTTATTAAAAACGATTGGGAATTTGAAGCCAGTGACACCAGAGCATAAACCACACATGCAGATCTCCTGAGGCCAGGCTGGTGCAACTCCACAGGCTGATGTCCACACGGCTGGACAATGACAAGGACCCCAGTGAGGTCCAACCAGCCCCTCTGGGGATGCTCAAGCAGAGGCAGCAGGGACAATCCACAGATAATTCCAGCCAAAGCCCTAAGAAAAACTGTCCCCAAAGACAGTCAGGAAACCCCATCTGCGGGTGATGCGTTTAGTGCAGCCGCAGCCTTTCCTCCTCTGGCAGTGATGCTGGGGATATTCTGGGAAGGGCACTGGCCTTTTACACCTGTGCAGCTGTCTCTTGGCACAAAGCCAGGCTTGCCAGGTAAGCTGGCTCCACACAAGCGAATTTCTGACATGGAAATTGGATGTCAGGGTTTATAATGGCTGGTCTACTATGGGTCAGAGCAGGGCTGCAGGTTAGCTCAGTTGGTAGAGTGCTGTTCCACCCTTTCTGAGGACCGGGGTTCGATCCCCAGCACCACAAAAATAGGAAAAGGATGTGGCAGTCCACTCCTAAAAACAATCTCAAAACAATCAGCCATTGAAAACCCTACAAGGGTTGCTATGAGTCAGACTCAACTTGATGGCACCCAACAATAACAACAACAACAACAACAACAGTGGGTCAAAAGAAGGCTTTATCATCATCTTGTCTGTGCCCCTAGCAGAAGGACCCTCAAATCCTGATATACTCCAAAAAGTATTCCGTAGAACACTCATTCTATTTCACTTCTGGGTTCAATGTTTGCATTCTGTGTCCCACTTTAGAGGTTTGCATTAGCACATTTTAAAGGCCCTGAGAAGGCCTGCAGGAAGGAAGGCTATTTAACTCAATATGAATCCTCAGTCTGGGTCTGGGCAGTTCCTCAGCGGCCCCTCTGGCTGGTCAGCTACAGTGGGATCCCTAGGCTGAAAGCTACAGACCAAACACCCTTGGGACAGGGCATGAAGATTCACCCTGCATTCCATCCCTGGCATGGCCCCTGTCACATCTCAGGGAGGGGACATGCCTCTACCCTTCAAGCTTTTCTCTGTCTATGACTCTGCCTAGGGAATAAGGAAGGGGAGATTGGGTTTCTGGGGAAGAAGAGCGATGTTACCATGGTAACACGGGCCACAGGCTCTTTCTATAGTCAGGCACCTGGGCAGGCTTTGTCAGCGCCACTCAGTGCTCAAAACCACTTTACCACCAGGTCCCAGTGGCCTGTCCCAGGTGAGGTCACAGTTCTGCTCAGGGCTGCCAGGGCTACAGAGCAGCTCTGGAGGAACCGGGACTCTCATCCAGGCACCCTGACTTTGGAGTGGGACTCTCAGACACTGCGAGCACTGCCCTTGTGGGGCCCTCGCCCCAGTGTCTACCAGCACACACGGAGGGTGCTGCTGGGGGCTGGTGATCGGCTTGGGGAGGCAGACAAGGCAGGTTCACATCTGGCACAACATGCACTGGCGAGTTCTGAAAACGTCCTGTGGGCAGCTTGGGCCCTGAGATCATTATGGAAAAAGTGACCTGTCCCTGATGGGCTGATGGCCTCGGACAGTGTCAGCCCTGCTGCTTGAGGAACTGCCTATGTGGCTGAGGCTGAAGTTCTGAGGAAGGCAGGAGAGGAACACTCTTCAGCAAACATTTCAGGAGGGAAGCCCCTCCTCCCCACATTGGAATGCCACCAGAGCAAACTATGGTGTTCTCACTGGGTCTTCTGCAAGGATATAGGCTGCTTTTGTTTCTTCTTGCAGTAATACAGACATAACATACAATTTACCATCTTGGCTGGAGGTGTGGCTCAGGGGTAGAGCGCTTCAGAGTGCTTGCCTACAATGAATGGAGCCCTGGGTTCCATCCCTAGAACCACATGCACAATCGTGGGTGCACAACCACACATGCCCATGTTTTATCATCTCATCCATTTCAAGTGCACCGCCCCATGGCATTAAGTACTTTCCTCCTGTTGCACAACCCTCGCCACCACCCATTTCCAGATGTTGTCATCTTCCAGCTGAAACTCTGTACCCATTAAACACAAATGCCCCCTTCTCCCCTCTTCTCAGCCCCTGGCAACCACCATTCTCCTTTCTGTCTCTGGGAATTTAACTACTCTATGTACTTCATGGGCTGGGATTCAGCTCAGTTGGTAGAGAGCCGCTCCGCAGTCTCTGAGGTCCTGAGATTGATTCCCGGCACCGTAAAAATGGAAGAAAGATGTGGCAATTCACTTCCGAGGCAATCCCGAAACAATCAACCATTGCAAACCCTATGAAGGTCACTATGAGTTGTACTCAACTCAGTGGCACCTAACAACAAGTATTTCATATAAGGGGAATCTCAACCATCTATGTCCTTTTGTGACTGGCTTGTTTCAAGACGTGGCCCATTTGTTTCCAAACTGGGCCTTCAGGTATAAGAGGGCAGGCGAGGTCCTGCGTGGCATGAACAATCTAGAACATCTCCAAAGCTTAGGATAACATGTTTCATTTCTTGCTTTATGCCACATGCCCACTAAAGGTCTGCAGAAGGCTCTGCAGGGTGTTGTCACCCGTGCTCCACCTTGGTGGAGTGTCTGCCATCTTGGTCTGGTATGGCAGGGGTAGGACGGGCGTCCTAGGGTGTCTCCCACCAGCACTACTCTCCTGTAACTCCGGGGACACTTCCACTCAGATCTCTTTGGCCCAAACCAGTCACAAGCCACGCCCAGCTATGGGTATGGCAGGAAGTAGAATCCTACCCTGTGCTGGAAAGGAAGAAGACCAGAAGTCTTTGGTGAATGGTAGTCATGATCATCACATTCACAAAGGCTCCCTGGAGACCTGTTTTCAATTGAAATTGTGTAATATTTGGGGGAGGGATTTGAGAGACATCCTTGAAGGCAGCATCCACATTCCCTTCATTGAAACACAAAAGTGGCTCTGATGTTTATGTGGGGTCTGAAGCTTTCTTATATTTTTTTCAAATGTGACACATCATTCAGAGTTGTTTTGTGTTGCAATTGCTTTTTCTCTGTAGCCACCAGCTCCCATTCAGAGCTGAACGCCACGGAGGTGCTATGTTGTCAGACTGATTCATTTGTCCACAGGCGCATTTACAACTGCGTCCAGAGGCACATCCTAATAAGTAATGTGACTATAAACATCTCTGTGCATATCATCTTGTTCTCCTCTGAATTACTTCCTCGGAATCACGTCCCAGGTGTGGGATTATGTACCAAAGAATGCGAATGTGTTTATGTTCTTGTTAAATCTCTCCAGCTCACCCCAGGAGCCTTCTTATGGGTAATTGCCTACTCCCAGGCTTTGGCATTGAAGGCAGGTCAACGGTGACAGGTTATAATTATATTCCTCCCAGTAAAGCCAGCTACTTAGCCTGGGGACGATGGGGAGTACTGTGCTGCTCAGGTACTCAGTACATGCTCATTTTAGATTGCTTTTCTCTCCCCCCTCCATTCCCATGATTATTTTTTAATTTCTACAAAAGTGGATGCAATGTTCCAAGCTAAACAACTTATTAACAAGTCTCTGGTTCATGGAAAATTTATCGGAACGGGCTGTGCCCTTATCCCCCTTTAGCAATATGTAACTCGTGAATTTTAAACAGACATGAGGGTGATCATTCAACTACACAAATGATCCCTAAGTCACTTCCTAATAAGCAGTGATTAGGGCCCTGCCATATTTGCTTGCAGATAACTGAAGAGCTGGGACAGGGGAGGGAGAGCACACACAGACCATTCAGGCTGAAGTTCCAATTACTGAGACAAAGCACCCATGGATGACTCATCAAGAATGAAGACAAAGTGTAAATAACCTTGGCCGAGCAGGATATAAAGAGGAGAGGGCTGGTCCCTTTATGATGAATCCTGTGAAGACTTGCAGCCTCGCTATGCCCATCAGAATGCTGGGGAGATACTGTTTATGCCCTAAGAGCAATCATATTTGTCCAGCCATCCAGTAACTGAATACAAACTCAGGCTGGATAACTCAATGGCTCCCATGGCTGCTGACAATAAATTAACCAAATGAGAAGAAAACTACAAGAAACTACTTTTTCTGCTCATCTTCAGCCCTCTCTGTCCAATGAGGACAAATTTAGACTACAACTTAGACTACAACCCTCCCAACAACTTCATAATTAACCCTCCTTTTCAATAACAGCACCTACTCCCTTTGCTGGGTCCCTGAGGTGCCCGCAGCTTTGAGGAGCCATGGATAAAACAGGTAGAACCTTTCTCTGGGGGCTGAGTCAGAGACAAGAGTTCATTTAAATCTGCCTGGGGGAGGGAGAGCAGAAGCTGAAGCCGAGGCTCTGGATGGTACTTGTTGAGGTGAAGCCTTAGAGAAACAAAGGCTGTTACCTGTGCCCGCATGCTGGGTGCCCTCTGGGTGCATTTGTAAAGAACCTCATCATTTCCAATGAGATTGTGAAGACGTCAAGGGATGTATACAAGGCAGGCTAGCTGGCTCTGAGAAGCAGGATGGGGAAGAATGGCAACATGTCAGTGTGTAGACAGAAGCACTGGGTGTCAGGAGTGGGAGCAAGTGAGCAAGGTGAGGAAACCTCCCAGGAGGCTCAGCAGTGAGGCCGGGGGGAGGCAGGACCTCTAATTGCAGCCCACAGGGGACTTGCTGTTGGGAGTGGGACACTCCTTGACCTCCAGGCTAGGGGATGCAGCTCCAGGAATGCTCGAGAGGAAGGAAACAGTCGGAGCGGGGGAGAGGGCTTTGCTGCAGGCTGTTTCCTGAAATTCTAGTCTCTCGTTGGCCAAGAAAGAGTCAACTATCTCTTGTGTGCAGAGCCCTTGTAAATGGAGCCTGTGTTTCTGCCCAACTGACTTCACTTGCTGGGGTATGCAAATGTGACTCTTAATGAAGGCAGGGTTTGTTTTCTGGGCTTAAGGGCTGAACACTCAAGTGAGATCAAGGAGGGGAACGTGGCTTCTCGTGCCTTCATGAACAGCACAGCTCCCAGGGGCCTGGTAATTCTGAGGCAAATTTTATTGTCAGAAATGTAAAGGGGGGAAATTAACTTCAGATGCAGGCAACCTGTGCTTCCCCAGCAGTGTCTAACAGACAGCAACTGTGTATAACCTGCTTTTCCATGTTTATACACTGAGGGAGTCAACCTAAGAATGCTTTGATCGAGAAAAAAACCAAAATAAACCACTTTGATGCCAATCAAGTCTTACCATCATTGAGAAATAATAATGATGAAATGTAGGCTGGTACCTTATATCTTTCCATATCTAAGAAAGCATTTTAGTGCCTAGGAAATAAGGGAAATAATGCCAAAGACATAAAGGAGAGATCATCAATGGCTTTCTATCCCAGAGTAAAGGGCAGTGGTCCTGCAATGATCTCTATGTTCACATTACCAGAAGACTTTTACTTCTCTGACTTCAGTCCTCCTACTTCTCAGCTTCACCTCCATTTCTTAAATAAGGTCACACATTCCCACCTCAGGGCCTTTGCACTTGCTGTTCCCTCTGCCTGGAATGCTGTTCCTCCAGCCACGCAAACACATTCCCGCATTTCCTTTTGGTCTTTACTTTATCCTCAATCTGAGGCCTTTCTTGGTAATCCTACCTAAAATTCCAACCCTTCAACACTATCATCTTTTCCTGCCTTATTACTTTCCTCTTAGTTTATCGTTTATGTAATTTTCCTTATTTAACTAGTCTTTTTTCTCTCGTAAACCTTCATGAAGGTAAGGATTTTTGTGTGTTTTGCTCACTATTATCACTGTGCACATAATAAGCATTCAATAAAGGAGTCAATGGATGCAACAGGTCAGAAAGGAGGACTTCTCTCCCAGAAACAAAGATTTCTTTGGGGGTAGCTGTGCTGCTCAGCATCAGCTTTTCTGTCTATTGTCTAATGCTCTTAGCTGGGAGGTCAAACTTGCTGGGAGGAGTACTTGGGTTCTGGGAATTGAGAAGCTGCCCACAACAGAACTGGTTTTAAGAATAAAGGCAGAGGTCAGGAGGTGCTTGCCAAGCCTGCTTCCCCTTGCTAAGCTCTCAGGTACACTATGTAGTCAAACTCTCTTTGCAGCTAACTGGAGCCAGGTTGTCACTGGAATGTAGGTAGGTGGCGTCTGCCACCTCCAGGCCTGGTCCTAAAAAGTCCCATGTGACTGTCCTCTTGCTCTCTTTACTAACCGGCTGAAATGGGGAGGATTCAGTGGAGGACTCCAAGGTCCTCCAGGGTGGTAAAGATGACAGACGGGAGGAAGTCGTCCTTGAATGATGTTGTGGGTCCGCCTCACCCGTCCCAGCCCCCCACTGCACAGGATAGCGCTGAGAATGTGGGATGAACACTTGTTGTGGGGTAAGCCACTAAGTTCTAGAGGTTGTTAAGGCAGGGCTTACCCCAATGACACAGATATTAAAGTTGTTAATTAGAAACGGCTATGTCACATGAGGCAATTATGGACTTGGTTTTATTACATAAGTCACATCCCAAGCAAAATGTAATTTGCCTTTTCCTAACTGGAAGTTCAGCTTCCATGGGCCTTTGTGAAAATTACTGTGAACTGCCAAGGGTGAGATGGCAGGGGGTAGGGAGGAGCTATTAAAACGCTTCCTCGAGTTTAACAATCTTCTTCCTTAAATAATAATGCCAATTAGACATGTGGGCAGCAGCTGGGGCAATCTTTGCAAGCTTGCAGGGACCTGCAGCCCAAGCCCAGTTCTGAGATACTGAAAACTCATAACAGCTATTGCTGTCCTCAACATGCATGGCACCAACGGGACAGCGACACTTTCTGCATCTCAGGTTGCAGCTTTCCATTGGAGTCTTGATGACCAGAAGATATTTTCCATATGTACAGAAGATAGTTCACTCTCAAGGGGGAATTTCTCCCTCTCTCCCTGCATCAGCCCCACTACTCTGCCAGGACCTGCTATCACTGCCGAGTGGATCAGAAGTGGTCACACGGAATAGCAATAAACAAACACGAAAAGGTAGTGACAAAGTTAGTTACCTGTCCAGCTAGCATTTCATACAAGAGGACGCCGTACGCCCACCAATCCACGGATTTTCCATATGGCTGATAAGCGATTATCTGCATGAAAACAAATATATCAATTATATTTAGTGGCAAATCTAATGGCCCCTGTGAGAACAGGTAAGTCAGATAGGTAAATAAGTAAATACTACGTGCTGATGAGGTGGTGGTAAGACCTGTGTCTGACTTCCACGTTGCTGGAAGAGGAGCCTCTGAATTGGAAACACTGAGAACTATCATTCCAACACTCACTGCTCAAATGTACTTCAGGACGCCTCTTCTGCACCCACTTAGAGATGCCCCCTCACTGTCTGAAGGTAAATTTTATTATTTGGACACTGAGCTGGGTTTAATCTTTGGAAAACAGAAAAGGTGATTCAGAGCTAGGGTCTGATACATAAGATGACCAGATTATGTAACTGAGTTTTGCTACAAGTCATGAGGATGATGATAGTGATGGTGATGGTGATGAGGGAAGAGAAGGAGGAAGAATGAGTCAAGTAAAAATTCTAGTTTCCTTGTGTTGCCTGCAGAGGTTACAATACTATATGTCCAGAGGTTACAATAATATTCAACTGTCTTGCGAGACGGATAAAATGCAATGTTTGTAGCTTGTTTGATTCAGACCAACCAACTGCAGAAAAGAAATCTTGAGACAATTGGGAAAAATTAAGACACACTCTGTCTATTAGGTGAAACAGTAAGGGATTATTGTTAATTTTGTTAGGTGTCATAATAGTATAGTGACCAGTTAAAAAGTGTCCTTTTTAGTTAGGGACAAATGTATTTTATGGATGAAATGTATGAGAGAAGAAGTATTTATGGGTGAAATGACATGATATCTCAAAATCTTTAAAAAAGTATAGTTCAGTAAAAGAGGTGGGGGAATAGGTGCAATGAGTTGGCAAAATGCAGGCAGCTGTTGACAATGGATGAGAGGCTCCATGGGGATCTCATTCTACTCTTCTTTCTACTTTCCTGGCTCTCATAATCCACAGAATAATCCTCTCACCTCCCATTGTGGAAGAAAATCATACTGATTTGAATTTCTAAACGTGGCTTAGGTTATTAAAAAAATAGGGTGTATTACCTCTCAGGCTGTGTATCCAAAACACATAATTCCCAGACCCATGGATCATGTCCCAGGATTCAAGGTGAAGACATACTAATAGGATCTCAGCACGGCCATTCTGTCATTTTATATATGATTTTGACTTTGACATAGTCCAGGATTTTTTTAATAGCCCTGAATGTCTACGTAAATATCCTAGGACATAAAAAATCTTTTTGTACGACTGCCCGCTCTCATTTTTAATACTCTAATATTCTTCTGGGGCTGGGGTTTAGCTCAGTTGGTAGTGTGCTTGCTCTGTGCACTCTGAGGCCCTCGGTTTGATCCTCAGCACTGTGAAAAAGGACATGGCAGCCCACTCTTGAAACAATCAGCCATTGAAAACCCTATGAATAGCAGAGAAGCCCTGACATAGTACCAGGCATGGTACAGTGTTGGGAGTGTTTTGTTCTGTTGTACACTGGGTCGCTATGAGTTGGATCTGACTCGACAGCACCTAACAACAACAATCTATTATTAGGAGATGATATAGGTCATTTCAACTACCAGACAGGAAATAATTGGATCAAAGAGTTGCATATTTTTTATGACTTTTGATACAATGATAAATTGGCCTCCCAGAAGGGTTGGACTGAATTTATACACCAATCTGATGCCAGTTTCACATTTTTCATCCCAGGTAAAATTGCTCCTTTAAAAAAATAATCTTATTTTTATTTATCTTTTTAATTCCACAAGCCATGCATGCTCATTAAAGAAAATTAGGAGGAAAAAGAAGCTAAATAAGAAAATAAAATTGCTTATAGTCTCATCACCCACAAATCTTAATGATGTTATTGTCACATAAAACCTTCCCAACTTTTTTCTAGATGTGTGCAAATACACTTTTTAAAAATGGGATTCTGCCAACCGTCTAATCTATAGGCAACTTATTTATTTAATAATAGATCATGAACACCTCTGCAAAATCTTTCATTATTTCTGCAGGATAAATTCCTATAAGTGGAACTATTGGGTCAAAATAATTGTTTTCAACTCAAAAAATAAAACTTTTAGAATACATTGTCAGATTACTCAAGAGAGGCAGCACACATGTACTCCTGCCAGCTTGGACAATGCCCATGTCCTTGAATTCTCATGAATATTGCATATGTCATTGTCTCCAAAACTTGCCAATTTGATTATTGAAAGTGATATTTCAGTGGTCTTCTTAGTTTCATTTCGTTTATTTCACATTTTCCCAAGGGACTTAGATACCTGTGTATCTTCTGTAGTAAACTGCCCAAGTACATACTATGTCCAATTTTCTATCACTATGGATTGGTTCATTGATTCATTCTTTTGGATACTACGTGAGATGCTAGGGATACAACTCAGAAAGAACAGACAAGATCTCTACTCTCACAGAGATTATGTAGACATTTATTTTTCTAACTGACTATTGAGAGCTCTTTATATCTTAAGGATACCAATTCTCTGTTGTAAATTTTATAAATGGTCTTCCCAGTTCATCATATACTTATGTTTTGTTGATATCTTTTGATGTTTAGAACTGTAAACATTTTAATGAAAAACATAAGCTTTTTTAGTATGCATTCAAACTTGGAGGTAATACTAAGAAATTCCTTTCCTTGAAGCGGTAAAAATATTTAACAAAATTTCTTCTAGTTCTTTTACAGATTTATTCCTTACACTTACTACTGTTTTCTATCTCCAAACTACTGTATATTCTCGAATCTTACCCACATCCTATCAACAGTTTTAAAGGACTACAAAATTAGATGAGGATTATAATTGTATGCACAATGGATTCGTGGTTGAGAGAGCTCTCAAGAGTTTTCTCAGTGAGGAATCCAATACACATGAGATCCTAATTTGCATCTGATTCCATAGCTCTCTGAAACTCTTGAAAGGGTGTGGATTAGATTAGAAAATATATTGTATTTTGGAGCATGACAAAATTTCCTCCAAAATGCTAATCTTTTATCACCACACAATTTAAGAATAATTCATCCTTTCTTAATTTGTTTGAAAAATTACTTTGATCTTCTACTAAACAGGCGGCACAGGCTCCTTCCATTTTTCCAGGCAATTCTCCCATGGAGCCACTTTGTACCAAGGATCCTTGATCTGAGTCTGCAGAAGAAGCTGTTCTCTGCTTACCTTCCCACAGGATTATCTCTGCACCTTACAGCAAACCCCACAAATGGAATGACATACGTGGTTACTTGTTGAAAGGCTCTTCCCTGATGGATGAATTCTCTGTGAGTATAATCTGTGTTTATTTCTGTGGCTTTTTGTTGTTAGGTGCTCTCGAATCTTGTCCGACTCATAGCGACCCTCATAGGGTTTTCAATGGCTGGTTGCTTCAGGATTGCCTCGGGAGTGGATTGCCACATCCTTCTCCCATTTTTGCTGTGCTGGGAATCAAACTCGGGACCTTAGAGACTGCAGAGTGGTGCTCTACCAACTGAGCTAAATCCCAGCCATCTACCAAATGCCTGAATGACATCACAGTGTTTACCAGACATTGAGCACCCAAGGGGTGCTTAATAGACATTGGCTCCTTTGATTCTCCAATAACTCTACGGGGTAGACACTATATCCCTATTTTACAGATAAAGAAAACTGTGGCTAAAAACAATGAAGGAAGTTGTTCAAGGTATGCACAGTGACTAAGTGCCACAGCAAGAGTTTGAGTTGCGGGGCACCTGCTTTGGAATCTGTTTGTTACTGCTGCTCTGGAGTTCAGCTGGACTTCCCCTTCCCGTGGGTCTGACTAGAATACGCTTGTTGCGGGGCAGTAGTGAGGGGTGAGCCTGCATTCCAGGACTGGCATCTTCCCCACCCGAGTCTGCCCTAGAGTGAAAGACATTTAAACACTGTGTCTAACTTCAAAAAAAAAAAAAAAGGTATTGATCTGAAGACTGCCATTAAGAATTTGTCTGAGATGGGGGCGGGTCAGGGGTGACAGCCGGGAGGCTTGGCTGATTGAGGCTGGCACCAACTGCAGTCACTCACTGGGCAAGGCGGTTTCTGTTTCAGAAAACAAAGCATGACTGAACCACATAAACACAGGATGACTATATAACTTCCCAACTGCCTAAACAAAAAATTCTGGAGAACTGAAGGTGTCAGGATGAGCGTTTAAATGGAGGCTCTCCTAGCCATATGGGAGAAGGATGTGGCAATCCACTCCCGAGGCAATCACGAAACAATCAGCCATTGAAAACCCTATGAGGGTCGCTATGAGTCAAACATGACTCGACAGCACCTAACAACAACAACTCCCAGCCATATACTTTTAAATACTATATCACATTATCAGGTGGGAGACACTGCCACAGCATATGTTTACTATTTGTTTAATGAAAAACTTGTAAATGAGTGGATGAGTGAATGGACAGATGAATTTGCATATATCTGGATCGATTTCTTTTCTACCTGTTTCTATAGGAGCATTTTCAATTTCCTACATCTAAATGGCAACCCACTCCCAAAGCAATCCCCAAATAATCAGTCATTGGAAATGCTATGAGGATTGCTATGAGTTGGGTCCAACTCAATGGCACCTAACAACAAACAGTAAATGGCAGAACTACAGATGTGTAAACCTGAGTGGAAATAGAACGTGTTCCCAAGAATGGAAGCAATCCGCCCATGTGAAACCTGCTCGTCCAGAAAGACTCAAGGAAGGGGGGTAGTTAAATGAGTGAATGTAAATGGACTTTGCTTGAAAATGGTACGGTGTTATGCAAACGTAAAGGACTACTGTAATTCTGACCAAATGATAAGTCCCTTCCCTTAACCTTAGTGTGAAAATGGCAA
This sequence comes from Pedetes capensis, assembly GCA_007922755.1. NCBI lineage: Eukaryota > Metazoa > Chordata > Mammalia > Rodentia > Pedetidae > Pedetes > Pedetes capensis. The sequence goes on from VMDO01003518.1 coordinate 132,246, forward strand.
TTAATCAAACTGGAAAATATCACTTTTAAAAAGGCTTCACTCAAAAGATGAATGAGTCCAACTTTCTTCTGTGACTTGTCACGGGACCCAACATCTTGGTTTGGAGCTATTCTCCAGAATGACATCCTAATAAAATGAGACAGGTTCTACATACATGGTTTTTGTCTTGCATACCTTGCCTCTAACACCACAGTCTTTGTAGAGCTGAATCTAACTTACAAAAGCAAAGAAAGACACGTCTGAGATGACAGGCGGGAAAGGTAGCTTTCCCCAAACCAACACAGAGCTGTGTGCGGTAGGAAACATTGTTCTCAAGACGCTCCTGGGGAAAAGAATAATATGGAAGAAACCCGCAGGGAAAAAGAACATATGGTCACCGAGTGATTATAGCAACTAATCTACTTCTTCAACAAATCAATCTGAAGCAAAATATCAAAGAGAGGAAAATAAAGGTCTGAGTTGTACTGGCCATTTGGAAAGGACGCTTTAATTGAACTGGGTGGTGCCTTCCTCAGTCCCTCAATATGAAAGATCAAGATATGGTTTATACACTGGGTTCCCATCTCGAACTGACAAAAATAAAGCCATTTTCTTGAGACTAGTGGCAGTGTAATCTTTGCTTGTCCATTGTCTACTTTGTACATGCTGAGTGCATTTAACTTGTATCCTAAGCAAAGAATCCACCTAAAACTGCTTGGCTAAATCCCGAAGGTCATTGCTCACCTCCACCCCACTGGGAAGGATAATGTTACTTCAATTTCAGTGATGCAAATTGTACATTAATAGAAAAGACAAGACCAGAAACAAAACTTAAAAATAAGTAAGTGGGATGAGTTTGAAGAACTAGGCTATCCTATTGCTAGGTCAGTCCATGTGCTCCCCTACGTTTCCTAGCCTCTTTGCTTCTGGGCCCGGTGACTACTGTCCAATGAATGGTGAGAGGAGGTGACATTTCACTTCTGGATTGAAGTGGTTAAAAACTCACTTGCCTCCTGCTCTTGTGATTCTGGATGCCACGTGTTCCAGGTGGCTTAGCCGCAGGATTACGGAGGGCCACCTGACCTCTGTGAGGCTAAGTGTGAGCAGAGAGCAAATATTTGTGCTGGTAAGCCACTGAAACTTGAAGGATGGTGGTGGCAGCTAGAGTTAGTCACTCTGCTAATAACTCCTTCTGGCATGTAAGTGAATCACAAAATCTCAGCTTTTCTGCAAGCCCTGTCGTGACCAAGTAGATGAGCAACAGAAGGTCTGTTTGGGAGAGTGCAAGTTCACTTGCTGAGCACCTACTGTATGTGAGAGGCTCTACATACGTCTTGTGTCATCTGATGAGGCAGAGATGATTAATATTCCCGTTTTGTAGGTGAGAAAACTGATGGCTGAGCAAAGAGGTTACGCTTATTTCGGATTCTGTCCTCTACAAGTAACTGAGCATTCTTACCAAACACCTCTCTGCTCAGATGGCACAAAATCACACTTGACTTTGGAATGCTGTCCAAAAGTGTGGGACCTCTGTTTCTGGTTAGAACAAGTGACAAATCCTAAAAGACACGATCACTTGAAGAGGTTTTCTTTCCCCCTAATTCTACAACTTGGCTCCTCCATGTTCTTCATTTTCTATTTCTATAACATTGAACTCCTATGATGCCTGTTAATAACACCCCCTCCTTTCTCTAGAACTTACAAAAGCAGAGTGTCAGGTGCCAATGGGTCTTTTTCCCTAGTGACTGCACAGTCAGCTCCACTGAGTGTGCCTGATCACCACTGGACTGAGATGACAAAGTCACCCTGAACACTCCAGTGCTTTCCGCTGTGATAATAAGACAACATTTAGAATTCAGCTGGAGCGCTTCTTCCCAGGAAAGTTCACAATCACCACCTTTAGCTAGAACACTAGATGAAATGGGAGGTTCCAAAGATCTCAGTTACAGAGTATATGGTGCAACCTCACCACTGAAAATTCTCTTTTATAGCTGGGTATACCTTTTGCTCAGTGATCAGCAGCCATTGATAAATATCTCCAATTAACTAAAACCCCAGAGCAAAACACAAACAGTGCTAAAGAGCCCTCCTTGAAGATAAATGTTCAGATCTTTGTGATTTGGCATGTTGGCTGTATTGCCCCTTTTGAGCTGCCTAGAGCCACTCCATCCAAATACATTAGCCATTAGCCCCATGCGATACTGGGCATTTGAAATGTAACTAGTCCAAGCTGTGATGTGCTCTAGGTACAAAGTATCTGTCAGATTTTGAAGACTTCAAACAAAAAATGCAACACAGTTTATTACTAATTTTTTTTATTTTGGATATATTGGGTTACAGAAAATATATTAAAATTAATTTTATCTGTCTCTTTTCCAACTTTTAAAAAATGTGGCTGCTAAATACAGTTTTGGTTTATATTTTACCTTTACTGAGTGATGCTGGTCTAGACCCTTTGAATACCACCCATTCCTATTACCCAGTGGTCCCCAACTCTTTTGGCTCAGGGACCAGCTTTGTGGGAGAGAGGAGGTGGAGCTCAGGCAGTAACATGAGCAATGGGGAGCAGCTGTAAACACTGATGGAACTTTGCTCCCTTCCCAGTGCTCACCCCTGCTGTGTGTCCAGGTTCGAACCAGGTCATGGAACTGTACAGTCAGTGGCCTGGAGGTTGAGGACTCCTGCTGTAACCGACTCTGGTTCTCATCAGCCATCGGAGTCAGCTATAGTGAGGGACTAGGTCCAGAGAGCACAGAATGGATGATAAGTCTCTTGGTGTCTCTGGCACTTGTAGGCCAATGGGGGCTTGCAGCCAAGACTGGGCACCTGGTATCCTAAAGTCCCATGCAAGGGGCTGCCATGGCAATTTGGTTTCCCAGTATGGAGCAACTCACAAAAGGAGAGGCAGATTTGGCAAGAAGGGCTCCAGCTGGAGGATTTCCCTGAAACACATGGGAGGTTGAACTTTGGCTTCAAAGACAGACCCCCAACAGGGCCAATGTCATTCAGTTTTACTGCTATTTGTCATTATGATCACTGTGATTATATTTGCATGAGCCAACTGCTTGGAGGGAATGTCAGGATGTTACAAATGACTGCCTGTCTTATAAAAGGGAGCTATGAATGAGCTTTCTTCCAGCTTGGGAACAGGACCAGGGCATGAAAAAGACCCAGAGGCAGCTTCTCATCTCTTACTAGGCCAAGAGACCACAGCCAGTAGAAAGCCATTGCTCCAAGGCTACCCAACCTTCTGCCCTCTCCTAGGACTACATGCTCAAAGGCCTCCCAGAGAGGATGAAGCTTCAGATGCGTTCTGACAGCTCAGGCCTGGGAGAGCGTGGGGACAGTGTGGGAGGGTTTTAGATGCTACTGGCAATAACAGTGGCTATAACCAACACTGCTGTACCACTGTGGCGTCTGATCCCATCAGATCTCGGAGGCTAAGCAGGGATGGTCAGGCCTGGTTTGTACTTGGATGGGAGACCACCTGGGAACACCAGGTGTGGTAGGCTTGGGAGAAGGACCCAGCAACCCACTCCCAAAAATCCATCAGCCATTGAAAAACCTACGGATAGCAGAGAAACACTAACGATACTGTTTCTCCTATTGTGCATAGGGTCCCTATGAGTCAGACACTGACTCAATGGCACCAAACAACAAACAACATAACCAACACCACTATCATAGGCATTCAGCACTTGCCAGGCTCTTTGCCTCTGTTAATTCACTTAGGCCTTGTCAGACCCACTTCAAAATGAGGCAATGAGGTGGACAGGGCTTTAATAACTTGCTCAAGATAATGCAGCTAGCAAGAGGCAAGGTTGGGATTTGAAGCCTGGTGCTCCAGATGACTCTGGTGTCTACACTTCCACCATTTTTCTATACTGATGGTCTGAGCTAGGGTAGTTCCCTAGACAGACTGAGTGGGAGCTGGCCCAGGGAAGGTGGCTCTTGCTGACAAGGGTTTGAAGCCTCAGCAGAAGCCAAACAGCTGGAATGGCCGACCTCCTGCAGGACGCTGGCTCCAGAGCCATTGTTTTGACACACCCCACTGCACCACAGGGTGTGAACAGCGGCCCTGTGGGCCTTTTCTTCATGCAGTTGAATGGACTCTACTCTTCATTTCCAGGTGATACTTACTCCCCAGTCCCCAGAGCCCACTCTTACACAAACGGCCTGACTCCTAAGAAGACTCTTTCTAAGCTGTCACTTCGAAACCATGGCCTGTATGCATAAAACTTGTTCAAATCCATTCACTCTCATGGAAATGACGACCCCTTCCTTATGTTTCCAAAATAAAAACACTTTCTTTTGATGGGGAGATACCCTAAATTCCCAAGGAGAGGACACAGGACACAAGATGCACACTCTGTGTACCTGGTCAGAACCACTGGTGAGTCTAAAGAATTCCACTGGGGAAGATGGAGACAGGCTTGCCAGAGGGTTTGGACTGTGGAGACCCTGAGTTCAGCAATTTGCCCTTTACTTGCTCCTGCTCCTCAGGCCACATCTGCGGGGTTTTGCCGCTCTTGGAGCCCTTGCTGTGCTTTCTCCCCTCACTCGACCCTGGGTCCCTTCCCTGCAGGGGCTGGGCCACTCAGCTCTGCACTCACTGCCAGGACCTTGCCCTGCAGGGGCAGAGGCTCCACAGGGCTATGCTGGAGGGATGAGTGGATCCAACTGATCTCACTCCTTAGACGCATCCACTTCTGTTTTTGTTCCCTGATAGGGTCTTGCTACGAGCCCAGGCTGGCCTCAGAACATGAGATCCTCCTGTCTCAGGCTTCCAAGTGCTGGATTACAGGCATGTGCCACCGTACACAGAACTATGCACCTCGGAACTGCAAAGCCAAAAGGACCTTGAGGTTGCTGGCCTGCTAAGATGGGAAGGGGCCTCCAAGATGATTTAGCAAAGGGTCTTCAGGGTTCTGAAAAGGAATCTGAAGATCAGAGGGGCAGAGTGACTTGGCTGAGGTTAGTGGTGGGCCAAGGGCAAGGTCAGGAAGAGACAGGCCTTGTGGCTCCTGGGTGTGTCCCTTTTTGCAACATCAGATGTGAGACCAGAGTGTAACAAACAGGAAAAAACGCAGGAGGGTAACAGTGAGGATACCTCAAGTCTCAAATGAGATGCTTCCCAACAAACCTATTAGATGTTATATCCATGCCCAGAATACCCAATAGGGAACACTGCAGTGAGAGGGCTGTCACTCAGAACTGTGTGCCCTTGGACAACTTGCTTATCCTCTCTGAACTTCTATTTCCTCAGTAGTGATACTGGAATTCCAGTACCCACCTGGCAAGTATGTGGTGGGGTAGTAAATGGCATTATGTATATTGAAATGTGCTTACTGCAGGTGGGTGGAATATACATAACTCATATTGCCTAAAACATCAGGAATAAGAACCAGCACGCAGGCAGAGCAGGTGGGTGAAAGTTATTCAAGACAATAAACTAAACCTAGGTCACAAAATGAAAGAGGAAACATTCTGAGATAAGGCATAATACCAAAAATACATATTAAACACTCTGAAATGATTGTTGACACCTAGAAATTCCCCAGCAACACTAACCCTTCCATTCATTCCTTCAGCAAATAGTAGCTTACTATGTGCCAGCTGCTGTCCTAAGAATGGGGTACAGTAGTGAATAAAACCGATACACCCCCCTACCCAGTGCAACTGATGTCTCACCAAAGCAGCAGAGTCTGAGGATTCTCTCTTTTCTCATGGGGTTAGAATACCCTTCCCAGCCCTTCTTTAACTTATACCCTTTGGGTCATTTCTATGGCCTGGGCACTCTGCTAGACCTACGGGATTATGAATTTAACAGGGAGACAGATATGAAATGGACAAATACATGAAAATGTAGTATCAAGGATATTAGTACATGAGAAATATCTGCAATATTTGAGGTTTCTGAAGAGATGAATTATATAAAAATATTGTCAAAAAAGAAAAACTTGGCAAGGCAGAGTCCAAACTACCTATTTTCTATTTAGATAAAAATTGCAGCTTTACCTAGGATGGAAGATAATAAAAACTTCTCCAATGGCAGTGAGTAAAAGTGCTTTAAGATCTTATTCACAGTAGCCACCTCTTTTCCTTCCCTGGTTATTCACTTTGCACCATAAAGATGGAAGGCAATTAGCAAGACAAACCAAGAAAAGGTCAGAAGATGATCAAACAGCACAAGGAAGTGTTTGGAGTTATTAACCCTGAATTCTAAAAGCAACTTTCTCTTTATACATGGTTGGGTTCGATTTGCTAATATGCTGCTGAAGGATTTCGTGTCTATGTTCATGAGAGATATTGGTCTGTCATTTTCTTTTCTTGTAATAGCTTTGTCTGGTTTTGTTATTCGGATAATACTGGCTTCACAGAAAGACTTAGGAGTTATTTCATCTGCTTTGATCTTCAGAAAGGGACTGTAGAAGATTGGTATAACTTTTTTCCTAACTGGTAGAATTCATCAGTAATCCCATCTGGGTCTGGTGATTTCTGTTTTGGAAAGTTATTAATAGTTCAATTTTCAAAGTAGATATAGCCCAATTCAGATTGTCTCTTTCTTCATGTGTGAGTCTTGGTGGATGTTATCTTTCAAAAAATTGGTCTAGTTCATCAAGCTTATCAAATGTGTGAGCATAGAGTTGTATACATTATTTATTATCCTTTTAACACCTTTGGTATCTGTAGTAATGGTGTCTCTTTCATTTCTGATGCAATTTATGTCCTCTATTTTCTTAGGTTGCCAAGAGGTTTATCAATTGTCTTGACTTTTTTCAAAGAACCAGCTTTAGGTTTTGATTTTTCTCTACTATATTCCTCTTTATAATTTCATTGATTTCTATACTACTGATTTTTTTTATTATTTCTTTTCTTCTGCTTACTTTGGGTTTCCTAAGGTGGAAGCTGAAATGATTTATTTTAGATTTTTCTTCTTTTACTTTTTCTTTCTTTCTTTTCTTTTTTCTTTAGAGATAGGCTCTCCTTTTCTTCTCTCTGCTCCTCTTTCTTCTCCTTTGGTTAATTTTTTTTTTTTTTTTTTTTTTTTTGTTTTTGGGGGTTGAACCCAGGGCCTCGAGCTTGCATGCTTTGCAAGTGCTGGACCACAGAGCTGCACCCCCGGCCCATGTTTTTACCTTTTTTTTTTTTTTTGAGACAGGGTCTTGCTAAATTACGCAGACTGCCTCTGGTTTAGAACTTGCGATCCTTCTGCCTCCACCTCCCAAGAGGCTGGGATTACAGGCATGAGCCACTATGCCCGGCTTTTTCTTTGGTTATTTTTGTAACAAAGCCTCATTATGTAGGCCTAGCTGACCTAACTCACTATGTAGCTCAAGTAGCTTGACACTTGTGATTCTCCTGCCTTAGTCTCCTGAGTGCTTTCTTTTCTAACATATGCATGCAATGCTATAAATTTCTTTCTAAGAATTACTTTTGTTGCATGGACCGTCGCGCTGCGCCCCCAACCCATATTTTTTACTTTTTGAGACAGGGGCTTCCTGGGTTGCACAAACTGCCTCTGATCTTGGGCTTGTGGTCCTCCTGTCTCCGCCCCGCAAGCTGCTGGGATTGTAGGCGTGCACCACCGCACCTGACTAGAAGTTTTTTATATGTGTGTGAGAGTGTGTATGCATGGTTTTGTTTTTGTTTTGATTTTGTTTTTTGTTTCTTGGGGTTTTTGTTTTGTTTTGTTTTGTTTTGGTTTTTTGTTGTTGTTTTTGCTGTTTTGTATGGGGTTTGAAACCAGGGTCTTGCACCTATTCGCTTTGTAGGAGCTGGACCGCCGCGCTGCGCCCCCAGCCCATATTTTTTACTTTCTGACACAGGGTCTCGCTGGGTTGCGCAGGCTGCCTGTGATCTTGGGCTTGCGATCCTCCTGCCTCCGCCCCCAAGCTGCTGGGAATGCAGGTGTATACCACCGCACCTGACTATAAGCGATTTTATATGTGGGTGGGAGCGTGTATGAGTGAGAGTTTTTTTATTTTATTTTATTTTTATTTTCTTCCTTTCTTGTTTTACTCTCTTCCCTCTTTCTATTCTCCTTCTCTTTTTCTTATGCTATATATGCGTCCTTGTATTAATTATTTTACCATCAGAACCCCCACACGTCTGTCAGTTTGCCGTGGGGGCTTGCGTGTTGCGATGAGGCTGAGAGCTCTGCCACTGTAACCTCAGACATAAGCAAGGTTACCTATGGTGGACAGGTTTTCAGCTGAACTTCCAGACTAAGACAGACTAGGGAGTAGGACCTGGCGAGCCACTCCCGAAACAAGTAGCCATTGAAAACCCTATGGATAGCAAAGAAACACTGTCAAATATAGTGCCTGAAAATGAGGCCCCCAGGTTGGAAGGCACTCAAAAGATTACTGGGGAAGAGTTGCCTCCTCCAAGTAGAGTCTACTGTGATGACAGAAATGGAGTAAAACCCCAGGGTGCTCAACTTGCTGATGTGGCATGACTCAAAATGAGGAGAAACAACTGTAAACATCCATTAATAATTGGAACATGGAATGCACATAGTATGAATCTAGGCAAATTAGAAATCGTTAAAAGAGAAATGGAGCGCATAAACATTGACATTCTAGGCATCAGTGAGCTAAAATGGACAGGCATAGGCCATTTTGAGTCAGACAATCATATGGTCTACTATGCTGGGAATGATAAACTAAAGAGAAATGGGGTTGCATTCATCATCAAAAAAGACATTTCAAGATCTGTCCTGAAATACAATGTTGTCAGTGATAGAATAATATCCATATGCCTACAAGGTAGGCCAGTTAATATGACTATTATTTAAATTTATGCACCCACCACTAAGGCCACAAATGAAGAAAGTGAAGACTTTTATCAGCTTCTGCAATCTGAAATAGATCAAACATGCAATCAAGACATACTGATAATCACTGGTGACTGGAACGCAAAGATTGGAAACAAAGAAGAAGGCCCAGTAGTTGGAAAATATGGTCTTGGTGACAGAAACGAAGCTGGAGATCGCATGATAGAATTTTGTCAGACCAATGACCTTTTCATTGCAAACACATTTTTTCAACATCATAAATGGAGACTATACACATGGACTTCACCAGATGGAACATACAGAAATCAAATTGACTACATATGTGGAAAGAGACGATGGAAAAGCTCTGTACAAAATGTCAAAACAAGACCAGATGCTGACTGTGGATCAGACCATCAACTTCTCATATGCAAGTTCAAACTGAAGCTGAAGAAAATTAGAACAAGTATACGGGAGCCACGGTATGACCTTGAGTATATCCCACCTGAATTCAGAGACCACCTCAAAAATAGGTTTAATGCATTAGACACAAATGACAGGAGACCAGAAGAGTTGTGGCATGACATAAAACAT